>JAKTVG010000387.1:0-53462 GCA_030557085.1 Candida gigantensis
ACTATTGGGAGTTATCAAGACTATCCATTATGAAGGTATGCATAACCCGTAAATCTAGCCTAGGGTTTATCTGACTAAAAAAAAAACAGGATCTGTATTCACAATCATATCAAGTTTATGAAGGCTATAACAATTACATCTAGTCCCTGCATTCAACTGAAATATGGATCAAGACACATCTCAAGAAAGATATCACCATTTTTCTTCTGGATTTTCCTTGTAAGCCACATAATCGTCCCAATTGAAAATACTCAATTCAGTCTCATTCTGTATACCTAGATCCCATAAACTTTGTTCTTTATTTTCAACCATTGGACTCACAAGAACCCAATCCTCATCGTTATCAAAATTGATAACCAAATTCATTGATTTTGAGCCATGCGCTTTGGTATATATTTTCATGGAATTGTATTCGACATTTCTGTACGGTCTTAAAGCACCAGTGGTATTTATAACTTCATTTAATCTTTGTAATAATTCTTTCGGAGTTGTATTCTTTAAATCAATGTCTTTAATGATATGATTCTTCACATTCCTATAAGGAAATGATTTTATTATACGGACAGTGATTAGGGAATCAGTTGCGGGACGAGCATTTGATGTTAACGGATCAACTGACATGATAGGTGACAGGCGGTTATTGATCAAGAAAGGTGCCAGGGATTTCGGACGATATCATCTATTAAAATAAAATTTTCATGCTGTGTCTCACAATTGACTTAAGTTATCTCGAAGATAAAGTCGTGTGTTTAACCCAATTTCTAGTCAATCTGCGAGGCAATAAACGAGGACAATAAAATTCTCAATTAGGCTGTTTCGGGGTAAAGCTTAATCACAGGATCAGCGATTTACCAAGCTAAAATAATTCTACATTCCAATTCAAAACTCAGTATTAATCTTCATTTCGAAACATAATGTAAACAATCCATAAAAAAAAAATTTCCATCCTGACGAAAAATCGTGAATATATTCGTTTCGTAATATTTCCCCATTGGACTTCTTTGTGTTTTGAATAAAAAACTCCAACTCCTCAATTGCTATGATATAACTAATAGTCTGATTAAAAAAAGTTGTGCTTCTATTTTCTCTACAGCTAACTTGAAACTTCATGATCGGTGTAATCACTGGAGAACATTCACAACAATAGTTCATCTGCATCAGTAGTAGATCTTCAAGAGCATCAACAATTTGGGTTGAGACAAATGTATGAAAAACAACATAAAATAAAATAACATAACATCGACGCTGTAACCCCAAACTGTTATGAAACGTTGTGGGTGCGCCCGCCACGAATCGCGTCGAAGTCGAAGTTTTTTCGCATATTCTCGCTTTGTGGTACTTCCAGTATTTGGAACCCTGGCCCAATAAATTTGGTCTATTATTTGGCGCTGATCACCACTCGTGAAAGATGTAAATAGCATTTACTGCTCAGACACATAGAATAAAATTCAATTTGAGACAGATTTTCATTTATATATATTGGTTGTACCGCCCCTCACCCCCCCTTGATTATCAACACTTTCTTATATATTTGGTCTCTTTTGCTGAAGTCAATATTCATTCTATCTTTTTTTCATTTTAACTTTTTGCAATCAAACAGCAAACAGATCCTCGACGCCTGACAATATTTAATAATATATATACCCCTATTTGTTTTTCGTTGAATCTTTACTTCTTTCCGTTAATTATCACTTTTCGAACCACTAATACTTTTATCCTTTCTTAATCCAGTTATTTAATCATGTTTCAGCAACAAGTATCTCCTTGGGAGTTTCTACAAGAGACCACTATGGTCAAATGGGTAAATACCAAGCTTATAGAAGACACATTAAGTCCACAAACACCAACTTCCAATTCTGAAAATATTCCTGGAACTATAGAAAATTTGACAGAAGATTTACAAGATAGTTTGGTGTTGACCAAACTTGTCAATAGACTTGTTTATGAAGTGACATTAAACCAAGAACATCCAATGAACAAAAAATCAAAATTGTATTACCTTACCCCTATTTACAAAAAACCTACTTTCAAACTACAAAAATTAGAAAATTTACTGGATTTGCTCAAATTCTTGAATTTAATATTGGGCATCAATGTTAGTTCAATTAGTCCAGAAAACATCTTTGATGGTAATCTAAAACTTAGTTTGGGATTAATATGGTCATTATTTATTTTTAATACATCAAGTGTTTTCCCTAACAATCCGTCTTATATGTCTATCAAAACCACATTGTTGAAATGGATGAATGGTATATTGACAGATAGAAGTATAAGAAATTTCAGTAAGGATTGGGCGATTGAGCCAGAAGTGACATTATATCAAATTGTAACCCTGTACAATCTACCGGCACCAAAAGGTGGGTTGACTGAAATAATGACTTATCTAGAAGAAACAATTTCATTACCCAAGTTAATTGAACCGGAAGATTTCCAATACACTGATGAGAAATGTATTATTGTTTATTTGGTGGAATTATATAAAATATTTGAAATTGAACAAAGCCACAAAGAAATGGTGATTGACAATCTGCAAAGGTATGATGACATTGTAAAAGCAATTCTTTGGATATTCAAATTGAAAACAAAATACGAGACCAATGCATTAAAGCTTACCAAACAATTAAATGCTTTAATTAATCAACTAACATTAGATTTTGACGACTTACAGTGTGATTTCACTACTGATTTACTACTTTGTTTGCGATTATTAGAAGACTCGGTATCTGATGCTTCAAAATTACCGACATTTCAAGATTATTTCAATTATGTAAATATAAAACTCACGTCATTGGTCAATACATTACAACGATTCCAAAACTTTAGGTGTGAGATTAAACCTGAGTTGATGTATCAAAGTTACCCTGAGGTGATTCAAATTCTTGGAACTATAAAAGCCACTTTGCAATCATTTGGGGACATTGATTATATTCCAGCCAGCAAGACATTGAATATCGATCCTATATCTACAAGATTAGATCAATTGATTTCATTAGATTCTAGATTCTTGGCCCGTATCAAGGAACTTATTGGAGAAATTACCAACCAAGACTTGTATACAAAATTGGCTGGTCTCAAAAGAGCAAAACCTAGAGACAAGGGTGTGAAAATTGAGTGTCAAAACACATTGGAATATTTCTTGGGGTTCTTTCATAAATTAGAATTATTTGAAACTTCATTGAGAACAAGACCAGTTTCCAAATATATGGAATCCTCTGATATACCTGATACAGGCATTACTCCTGAACTATTTGATCAATTCAAAACTGTCATCTCAAGAAATACCGATTGTCAACATGATGAGTTATTCAGAGTGTTCCAACATGAATTGGTAACTCCTGAATTTTCAAGTACAACCCTAGAATTATTCACAAGATTGATTCCCATCAAGTCTTCTCCATTATCTCCCAATGATTCGTCCTTTGATTTGATTTCTGCTACTTCTTTTGAAGACGATGATGTTTTTGACGAACTCCAACAAAAGTTGGATTCCCATCTACTGTTAACCAATGATAAGATTTATGACATTAAAGAATTCATACGAAGATTCGAAAATGGATTTAAAATTTAATATGTTAGATTCTCTTTTAAATTTTTTTCGTTATTAATATATATTTATGCAGCAATAAATAGTTGTATTACTTTTACACATCTATATCTTGAAAAAAGGATGGTTCATTGCCTCTTTAGCTGTAGGTCTTAATTGGTGATCATATGTCAATAATTTATCTATTAAATCAAGCACTTCTTCACTGATTAAATGCCTGTTGTCATTATTAACAAACGCCTTCCATGGTTTTCTAGGGTAATTACCCAAGATATCGTCATATTCTGAGCTCAATTTTATTCCATACTTGTTGACATATTTCATTAAATCTTCAGTCCCCAACACTTTAGCTATTTGGACCAACTGATCGTTATTTGAGTCTCCTCTAAATAATGGTTCCTTCTTAAATATTATTGCCCCCAACATACAACCAACTGACCATAAATCAAGTGAATAATCATATTGTTGCAAATTAATTAACAATTCGGGACCTTTATGATATCTTGAAGCAACTCTGACATTATAATCCATCCCCGCATGATAGAATTCTGCCAACCCCCAATCAATCAATCGTAATTTCTTATTCATTGGATCAATCATGATATTTTGAGGCTTGACATCCCTATGTATAATTCCCATGGAATGTGAATAGTCCAATGCAATTAAAAGTTGTGTAAAGTAAAATTGAATATCTTTGATTGTGAATTTAGGATACAACACTCTAAAGTCGACATTATTGACTCTTTCAAATATAAAAGCCGGGATTTTAGATTGATCATCTCTAACAACATCCAATAAACCTATAATATTTGGTCCTCCAGTAAGATTCTGTAAAATTTTAACTTCACGATAGATTTTCTTCAACTTGACAGGTTTTAAAACTTTGATGACACATGGCTCATCGTTTAAAACATTCACTCCTTGGAAAACTTCAGAATATTTGCCTCTACCTATCTTGCTTACTATTTCATAATTCTTTATATCTCCCCACGATATCTTATGATTCTCATAATCCCAATATTCGGTTGGTTTATTTTCATTTACATCTGCATACACTCTGGATATCGAGTATGGTTTTTGCTTGGAACTAATCATGATAAAAGTTTATCCGGGTGTTGTAATTAATTACTTCTTCGTTTTGATTACTTCTTCTTTTATTGCACTGATGTTGGTGGCAGATTGCTTAGAGCCTCTTTTCTATATTCAATAGAAGAATTGATAGACTGTTGATGCTCTGGTTGAACTTCACTTGGTTGGAAGACGAGAAAATTTTTCCCGTTCTGTACATTTCTCAGTTTCTTTCTTTTTGTTTGTAGGTGCGTGCGAATTTAAAGTATGAAGGTTTCACTTTGTTAATTTCTTTTGCTGCTATTGTTGATTGTAATCATTCTAGTGTATTTGTCTTCTTCACTTCAAATTATACATAAAGATATTTAAAAGATCACCTATCTCAGTTCCATAGCATTATAAAACGCATAGCATATATTTGTATGAACCATCTAACCACAATACGAATTCATGAATCAACGAAAAAAGTCATTAACAACGTCCAAATATGGTCACTGGAGCAGGAGTTGAAACTACCAACAATCACATCTTGTTATTCCAAATCATACATAAATTACATTTCACTACCACTATATTTGGTAAACTGTCGACCCCTTAGTGTATACACAAATGATTCTGACACGTCTAGTTTTTTCAAGAATAAGCTAATAGAAGTACCACAATCCAATGGCAAGAATGGTATGGGTCTATTATGTAAAGTAGATTTGGATAATTATTTGGTTTTCTACTATGACCATGGTGTCAAAATGATTGTACTAAGCTTTTCCCTACTTAATAATATACTGCCATTCTTGAATGTTGATTCAACTCCAGTAAACACGATAGTGGATTTTACTGTTTCTGTTAAACCAAAAGCAAATACAAATACAAATTTGATTGATAAAGTAATTGAGAAGAAAAAGCAACGACTGAATCCATTTATAATTCAAAAACCTTCTCCAAACACGAGCACACCAAGCAATTCGCTGGTTTTGACTAATCCAGAGCAAATAAATGCTGCTATAAACAAAATAATATCTTCGGGATTAAGAATACGAGGACTATCTCCAAACATTGTGCCTTCTTTAAATGATAAATTGGCTATCAAAGAACTTCATCAAATGACATACAAGGCTGCTCAATTTGCATTAAGAAAACAAAACTATAGTTTCAACAAGAAAGGAACTAAAAAACCATTACGGTTAAATGATTTACAAGATATAGTGGAAAATCTATTACAAGTATTCGTAGATGTTGATTAGGGCGTTTATATTTGAAAACTATGTACATGCACTAATATTATAAATCCTTGATGCTTACATATTTAGATGATTTGTATTTCAAGGTCGAAGCTTCTTCTAATTGTTCTGCCAAAGATTTCGATTTGAACTGCTTGACTACTGGCTTTCCAATGTTCTGTTGTTCACGAGCTTTCTCCAATTGTTCTAACATAATAGATCTATCTTTGAATAAATAACCTCTTTTATCTTCACGGGAATAATAGGTAATATCTCTCATGTGAGTTGGTCGAGCTTGCAATGGCACATAACCTCTCTTCAAAAGGAAATACTCTGGATTAACATGAGCTCTCAAACCCAATGTGGTAAAATATCTAGCAGTGAATGAATTTCCTGCTTTTTCAATTGCGTCAATCGCATGTTCTGTTGCTTTTGAAGCTTCAATATTTAATGGAACATTATATGTTTCCAGACCATTAGCTAAAATCTTGATCCCATTTTTTAAAGAAGCAGTAAGAATTCCACATTCTTTCATTACTCTAATAGTTAAAGTCTCACCTGCTTTCAATGGTATTCTACCGTTATCCCAAAAATCTTGAATTCTATCTAATCTAATTTCACGCAATTCATATTTGTACGGTCTACTGAACCCAGTAATCGGGAAACGTCTATAGTATGGAGTTTGACCCCCTTCATACCACCATGGAACTTTTCCTCTTGCCTTTTGACCTTTTTGACCACGTCCAGATGTTTTACCTTTACCTGAAGATGCCCCACGACCTAACCTTTTGAAATTAAAAGTTGACCCTTCATGAGGCAGCAAATCTCCCAAAAGTCCAAGTTGACGGACTTGCATATAGACATTCGCCTTCGTGATTGAAAATCTCGATATTAACGAAGGTAGACTGAACATTGTGGAAGGGTTAACGTATGATTCAATGATCTGTTGGTCTTACTGTAATGCTTTAAAATAAAGAAGAAAAAAAAATTGTTGGAAAAAATGTGAAAAAAAAAATGAGCAGTCGTGTGTTTGGTCAAAAAATTGTTTTCAAAGTATCTTGCCGCAAAATCTATGAGAGTACGTTCAGGAAGAGACGGTATTGGTCCAACACCATAAGACAAGAAAGAATCTACTTCAAACATTCTAGTAAAGTGATAATGTCCTGAAAATCTGACTAAATGCAATGGAACGTTCATTTGTATGTACACAAATTAGAAACTACATAATAATTCTATGAATATTGGAAACTCCGTTATTGTGCATAGCATTCCACGGGGACAAACAGTGCTGAAACCCTTGACCGATCGATTAAATAGGGGCACCTGTTAAATTCTAAAAAGATGAGGTTCGGAAAATCCTCTAGATTAACATTATAATCAATAGATTCTAACTTATTGTTTGCATAACTACGCTTCATTACTAAACGTTCTTGGTGGTATATGGACAAGAAAATGGAGCATAATGAATTCTTCTGTTTCAGCAAGAGCCTACCAATATAATTTGGTGTAACAAATTCAGTTGGCCCGTCCTTCACATAATCATTAGTTCCAAATGCCTTTAACGAGTTTTGTCTCAATTTCCTAATGAAAGGTCTCCAACCTTGTATGTTTTTATCAATGTAAAGCTCTTCAAGTGATTCAAATTGGGGAGCCATAGAACCCGGTATAATAGCCTCATAGTTTCCAGATCCGTATACGCGTAACTTTTTGATGAGGTTGACATTAACATTGAACAATAAACTTGTCCAATTGGTGGCATCAGTTGTAAAAATAACTAGCTCTGTTATATTGAGTTTTCTCGAAAATTGAAATCCCGGACGATATTCAACTGACACATGACGATAGTCATACGATGGTTGTAGAGACTCCTGGTATCTATTCCTATACTTCCCCTTCCAGTGTTCTTTAATATTTCTGTCTCTCTTAATGAAAAATTTATTAGCAACGTGAGCCATTGTTGCTCTCTGACGATCGACTAGCCACATTGCAGTTGATTTATTACGTATGTTTTCAAAATAAATCTTGCAATCTGGAATTTCTCGAATGATACTGTCCAAATATTCAGTTGAGAAAATCTTATCATGGCAAAGAACTATTTTCTTGATATATTTTGAATACGGATTAGTCTTTATCATTTCTGAAAATTCTTTAGGTGTAATATATGTAAATGAAGTGTATATCGAAGGATACCATTTCTTGGGAATACAAAACTGTGATCCATCACTCCTTACATTGATATTTTCCATTAATTTCATGTTGCATATTGTTCGGAACGATCTATGGGTCAAACTCAAATGAATAATATCCATCTGATTGACGTGATCCAAAACTCTACCCAATATTTCCTCTGGAAGGGTGAAAATGCCTCTGGTGAGATCATTGATAGGCTGTTGCAGGTAGATGATCAGTTTAATGTCCTCTTGCTCTTTCTGTAAAATCTCGATTTTACTTTCTATAGCCTCCACGCTTTTTAGCCTGTTGTCTATAGATGTCAAAACTTCTAGTAATCGCTGTTCAACCTGCATTTGGCTTATAAGGCACTCTGGAAAATAGTAGTATCAGATATTATTGATAGATAACTCGGAATTGAAAGTGCAGCTAATGTATCAATAGAATGTGGCTGTTTGGATATGTGTCTTTTTCATTAGCCATTCACTATTTTTTGGTGAGGAGGACTTGTTGTTGGTTTTCACTCTCACTGGTAAATCAAATCCGTATTTGGACAAATTCATACCAGGAGTTACAAATTCTTATCACGTGCGCATACAGTTGAAGTCACGTGAGACAAGACGATTTGTCTTACAGGGGAAGTCAGTACAGTCGAGTCCATCCCCTAACATCAGTATCAATATTCTAGTGGAAGATACAAGTTTTTGTACTACATAGATTATACATTCCCCATTGGTTTAATTCATTCAGATTGAACTTGATCTGAAAAATGTATAGATTTCTGCTCTTAGTTACTTACCACAAATCAAGCCGCATCCTCTCATCATTCTCCATCTCAAGATTAATGCAAGATGTGAGATGATGTACCTATTTTTTTCTTCGGGTCTTCATAATTTTGATTGTTTGAATTTTTATATCATTAATGTGCTTTTGTAGAAACTTTTCTTACATTTTTTGCAACCAAACTTGACAAAAAAATGTACTATATTGAATAAACGTTTACAACTTGTGATAACATTAGTTATATTTTAGAACCCTTTAAATATATATTTACAACTTAAAAAACAATAAATCAATCAATTTCTGCAATCTATATTGGATTTAACATTTTTCAATATTCAAAACCGGTTTTTAATTCACGTGATATAAAATTATAATATGTAAATTTTGAGTTAAATTTCACCGGAAGTACTGAGTAATCACGTGACTTTTATGCGTCAAAAGGGACCGGCACTTTTATGGAAAATATCGAAAGCTCTTATGGCCAAGTTGGTAAGGCACCTCACTAGTAATGAGGAGATCATAGGTTCGAATCCTGTTGAGAGCATTTCTTATACCAAATTTTATAGCTCTTATGGCCAAGTTGGTAAGGCACCTCACTAGTAATGAGGAGATCATAGGTTCGAATCCTGTTGAGAGCACTGGTATTTTTTTTTGAACTTCTACTGATATGATTTGATGAAATGGTCACATTGTAGATGGTATGGATATTGTTTGTCTATTTTTTAAAGTTTGGGTGGGTAATTGATTGAAAATCATTGTGATTAGTTTGATGAGAATCAATGCGAAACGAAAAAAAGTTTGAAATTTTTTTTTTTATTCACAAGATCCCTCTCTATTCATTCATTTTATAACATATACAACAACTTTAATCAAAATGGGAAAGGAAGATGAAGAATTAGATCAGATTTGGAAACTTTTTCAAGACTCAAATGAGGACATACAGAAAAGAAGAAAAGATTTAACTGAAACTATACAGAAAGATACCCTGTTGAGTGATTATCCCGGGGTTGTTTCCATCACTACTGCTTTTGACGAATTGGTTGGTTGTTATTCACTCGGTCATCAATGGAGAACTTATTACCGTTATGGAACATACGATCAATGTGAGAAACAGCAGGACAAGTTTTGGTTTGCAATCAGGAACGGATCATTGATGGACCAAAAGGAGAAACCACTTGAAGAATTGAATGAACATGAATTAACGAAACGTATGAAAGTACAAGAGTTTTTTAAGAAGAGACATCTCGAAGATAAGGCAAACGGCAGCTCCGAAGATGTTTGGGATGCACGTAAGGAACCATTAACTAGCCTATTCAAGAAATAAGTATTGTTAACGAAAAAAAAAAAAAAAAAAAAAAAAAATAACATATTATGTATATAAGTATATATATATTATAACCACCACCTTACATAACTACACATCCCTTCTTTTCTGGTTCATTGTCGTTGGCACCCTTTGGTTTTGCATTAAGAGCACATCTAGCAGCTTCTGAAAATGCCTCGTTAACCCCTTTATTCTTTTTGGCAGAACATTCCAAATATCTCAAGGCCCCAACTTTCTTGGCCACGGACAAACCTTCATCATAAGTAATTAATCGCTTTTGAGATGAATACGGATTTGATTGTTGTTGATCTTCGGCATCTTCATTATTTCTTAAGTCACACTTCAATGAAACCAACACCAACTTGACCCCTTCACAATGATCAGCTATTTCACCGACCCATTTACTTTGGACATTTTCAAGCGAATCGGGCGAGTCAACTGAGAAACACAACATGATACAATGCGTATCTGAATAAGATAAAGATCTTAATCTGTCGAATTCCTCTTGTCCCGCAGTATCCCATAACGATAATTGTACCGATTGACCGTCGATGAATATATCGTGAACGTAATTTTCAAAAACTGTTGGTTCATAAACTTGAGGGAAGTAACCCCTCGTGAACACGTTTAAAAGGGACGTTTTACCACACGCACCATCTCCAAGAATGACAATTTTCCTTTGAACTTGTTTAGAATTGTATTGTTAGTAAAAAACTCTTGATGACATTAACCTTTTTTTTTTTTTTTTTTGGGAAAATCAATAATGACATTGATCTTCGAGAGACGAAACAAAACACATACTTGTCTTTTGACTACCACCGCAAAGAGGCATAATTGATATAGTATGGGATATATGCCTTTGGAATAAAGATTCAGTTGTGTGCACAACTATGGGTGTTGTATATGAAATGAAATGAAATCGTATTAAGATCCAGAGTGGGTGTGGGTAAAGAAGGAAATAGAATTCAAAGTTTATTAATTTGTCGTGTTGTGACTTGTGTTGTGTTTACTTAATAAATTTTTTTTTGTTGTTACGTTTTTTTTATTTTTTTTTTCTTCTTCTTCTTCTTCAGTTTCACTTACTTCTTACTCATTTTTTATTTCTCGTTTGGGTCTGGCTGGCTGACAACAAATTTGTAACCATGCCGTGGTGGTGGTCGTGGTCCACTTTGTAAC
Organism: Candida gigantensis; assembly: GCA_030557085.1. NCBI lineage: Eukaryota > Fungi > Ascomycota > Pichiomycetes > Serinales > Debaryomycetaceae > Candida > Candida gigantensis. Next base: position 11,282 of record JAKTVG010000387.1, read on the forward strand.
CACCACCGTACGGGCCCACGCACGCACCCACACACACAAAATCAAGTGACGAATTCTTGGTATATTATTACCTGCACTGTCATGTAAAAGAGATGCTTTTAAAAATAGACAAAAAAATATCACATATATATGAATTTATAACTATACTTTTAAATATTTAACTGGCATTTTGCACCCGTCTTGTTCATAAATTTACCTATTGTTTTATTCCTTATCAATCAAGTCCTCGAGGTACATTGATGGAAGAGTCTTCCTATTGCTTGGGGTGTTGAGTTGTTGTTGCTGTTGCTGTTGTTGATGCGATGGTGCAACCAGACCTTGTTGTGACAATGAATAGTCACTATTGTTGCTCTCTTCATTAATATACAAATTTGGCACCAACTGGGAATGTCTATTGGTAGCAGGAGATGGATTCACCAAATTACTGGTAGACCCACCAAACGATAAATTAGTTAATGACGGATTATAATGACTAGATCTAACTCTCTTGTGTTGCATGACTTCCGCTGTAGGTGAAACAAACATCTTCGTCATATCATGTTTTGATGTGGCAGCTGCTCCCACTTCCGATTGATAGATTGTGGAGTTATCACCTGCTTGTGATCCATTAATATTTCCAAATGACCTGTTCAACAATGGCAATTTTGAAACAGATCCACCATAATCGCTTGTGAAGTTGTTCAAAGTTGATTGAGGTGTCATACCAGTAAACCCGTAGGCATTGTTGTTATTGGTTTGGTATTTTTCATACAATTTTCTATCATCAGCATTCGATTTTTTAGCTAATTTAGATGCACTTAATGAAATAATCAAATGGTATAATATAAATCCTAACAAAATGGCACCCACTATTGACCCAACAGCAATGAAAACTGTACCGGAAGGATTATGCTGTCTTATTATAAAGGGATTGTTATTGTTTGCGGGAACAGAAACAACTGGTGTGGTATAGGCGTTGTCATCTGTCAATGTAGGCATGGCCTCAGATGTGTCCGATGTGGTCGAATCAGCTCTCTTGGCGAGAACAGTCGTAACTGGAGCCAAGGTGAGTGATACTATCTGGTTATCGAATAACATTTCAACTGAATAGTACTAAACAAAAATAAAAAGGAATTAGACCGGGTATGAAGATTCACTTGATGAAGGTTGCTTTTCTTCTTGGTATGTCTCAAATGGAATAAGTTTTCGATGGTTGTAGTATCTGGTTGTGTTTTTTTTTTTCTTTCTTTATTTCTTTTTTGTATAATTTTTTTTTTCTCTTCTGTCTGTTACAGATCCACTTCCAAATTTAGAATCTAATAAACAAAGTGATATCTATATACAGGACATACAGCAAGGCTTACATAAACGGTTTCACTCTATATCAAACCTATACAAACCAATATCCTTGTCTCTGCTTATAAAATTCAGCTCTAAACCAGTTCCATATATCAACACTATCACAATCATCAGTTAATCGTGGTTTATAAACCGGATACTCCTTGTCGTACTTCTCCATATCTCCGGTGGCACAGTAGATTTTCTTTGTGTTGTAATGATCATCATTATTTTGCTCTTCCCATGGCTTAGGTATTGGATTATCTGAAAAATGAATCACTTTAATCTTTTTAAAGAACTCTAGTGGACCCCAGCCTTTATTCGACTTTTTCTCAATGAATGGTAAATATTGTGGTTCGACAACAAACCGTTCATGCCAATTTTCCCCAAATTCTCCTGTCAAGACCCCATAAACTCTATGTGGGAGAATTCCAACATTTATTCTTTTGTTTCGTAATTCATTGTTCAAGTACTTGTTCAAAATTTCCATATCGTATTCTGTAGATTTTCTCAAATTGTTTCTATTTGTGAAAGACCACCACCATGGATTATTCACGTATTTCATCAACTGGTGAAATGTATTTTTAGATGGAGTAATTACCATGATATGGTTGGCAAAGAAATCATTAGGGTTCTCATATTTGTGGTTGTCATAAAGAATCAGGGGTAACAACTTAAAATCATTTGTTGTTCGTAAATCGTTAACCAATTTCTTCATTCGAAGAGAGTATCTTTTTTTGTTAGGCATCTCAACTTTCATTCTAGGCTTCTTGCCTTTACCTTCCACAACATTATTTAACCAATATGCTTGTGGCAAAGCAAATGATATTTCCTGAGGGATTTTAAACAATTCATCAATATGATTGAATCCACTTTCCAAATTTTCAAAATCAATTTGATCCGGGATATTAACCAACATCGAATCGGAATCAAAGAAAACAATTCTTTCAAATTCGTCTTGATTGAAAATATGGAATTTTGTAAATGACGCAGACCAATTAGATTCATCGTTATAATTGGCTTTTATTAGTGGTGCTGACCTTAAAGTAATCTTATATTGGTTCGCCACTTGATAAAGATTGTTCCATTTGTCACTAGCATAAAAATGAAGGATTTCGTCATAGATAATCACCAAGTTCGGTATTTCAGTGTTTGCTTTACGCAAATGAACAAAATTAAGTATTGCAAGATTCAAATAATCATAATTTGTAGCATATTGCATATATGCAAGCTTATCAACGTTGGATAATGGTTGTTTCCCATAATAATCTATGACTTCTTCAGGCAAGATTTTGAGATGGGATTTTAGTCCAGTTTCTTTTATTGTGTTTGTAGTTTCAAAAAGTACATGGGATGCAAAAAAATAAACCGCAATGAATATCGCAATCTTATATTCCCAATTAGTTAGTAGAGACTTCCAAGAGCGTTGTTGTGTTGCCATCTTGGAGATAAGTCAGTGGTTAGAGATGTCGAAGGGGTTCTGTTCTGTTGGACAATTTTTTTTCTACTACAACTGTCGTAATAACTTAACACGCGTCAGGAAAGCTACCATATGTTGATCTGCTAGACCCAAAAAGATGCAAATCCACCGAATACAGATGAAGAGGTTTCTTGTTTAGGTTGATCCCTCTCTACCTAATAATATATTTTCTTGGACATATTGACAATAATATACCAAGGGATAAGAAAACGGCATGAGCCAAGAGGATATTTGTATACCCGCAGAACATTGCTTTTGTAAAAGTATGTGTATACTTTTTGAAACAAATAGCAATGAAACAGGGACATTCAAAGTTAATTCTACTAGCGTCATGCGGTCTCAAATGACAACTGCTAAATCAATATAATGGCATTTGAAGACGTCAAATTAACCATACCTCACTGGGAAAATAAAATCCGCTTAATGCTGCTTTTGTTACTCGATAGGATCGCAAGTGATGAACTATTTTTACAATTTACAATGAACAAATTGCATAGAGATTTTTACTTAGTAAGCTTAGTAATCTATCTTACATCGAAAATCACGATGAGTAACAATAAGTATACATGATTATGTTTCTTTGTTTCCACGACAAAGAAACGTTTTGAACGTGTAGATGTGAAACTGAGATTTCGCTTCGATCAAAAGCCTCAAACATTGTTATGTTTCTCCGCCCGCAACAACACAACAAATGATCTTGGCAGTCTATTACAAACTATACTCAGCTGTATTGCAAATACAGTCTTGATATCAAGAACATTGATGATTTAATATGAACAGCGCATTTGCTTTTTTTTTTCTTTATATGCCATGTGTTCTTTCAAGGGGAGGCAGGTTTCGGTGATTCAGTAAGAGTGGAAAAACTACAAGAAAAAAACCCGAGATTCATTTTAAAATTCTTCCTTCTGACGTATGTTCCAAATGAGTGATACACTTACCTCAAGCTTACCCAATTGGTAAAAAAAAGAAATGCATTTGGTAACCTTTGTGTTTTTAATCGTTAGATCTGACACACATATCGAGACAATAAGGAGTTCCTAAAGTTGAATTAAGTACATGGTGAAAACATGCATTGTGAACAAAGATAAGGAGTGTTCGTATGAGTCTTCCGAGATTCTTAACAACCATGACTACTCTATGTCATGCATTTGCTGGTAATTTTAACTTTCATTAGTTGCTGCATTGTAATTCCAGAATTGACAGGAGTGACAGCTTTATTGTATTTATATTCAAAAAAACAAAATAGTTGGATCCTATTCCAATCTTCCACAGTCCTTATTTTGACTTTCAAAACCGTTGGTTATCTGAAAGACCAAGGTATAAGAGAAGAGAAGAGAGGTATAGAGATAGATAGAGCTGCAATCCTCGATCTTCACATTCCCCCATTTTTGTTTCTGATTGACGGATTTTCCTGCAAAGATCGCCATACAAAAAAAATTACAGCGAACCAGAGCAATTGTTTTTGAAATGAATGTTGCATAACTAGTAGAATTCTAACTAATTATGCTTTCAAATTAAAAATAATATATTGAAATACCAATATTGTAAAACAACCATGTGTGTCCGACACCCGCCCCGACCCCCCCAAGTTTCATTCCTCCACAAGGTGTATAAATACCTTAGCATTTGACCTGAATTCCACCCCCCCTTCAATTGATGTGCCGTATTTTTGTTTCTGTTTCTCCAAAGATTACAAAAATGAAATTGCTGCTCGTTTTTTTTTTCGCAATTTTGGGTGCCAATGCATCTAACTTACCACCAATTAAAAATCTTGAATATGTCAGATATGATGATATGATACCTGCTTATGCTTGTAACTTACAAGTCAATAATGAAGCTACTTACTGTGCTGGAACATCTGCTTTTAACACTAATTATACTTGTTTATGTACTTCACCTGGATGGCTTGAATCAGTGATGGGATGTCTCTCATATGGTGAGAAAAATACTACTTATTATTTGGAAGGTTTGATTAGATACTGTGAAATACAAGGAAGAGTGAAATTAACTATCCCTGAATTGAAGCAAGCATATGCTACTTACACCAAGACTGCTTTGAATACCACTTTGATTCAAGGTTACAATAAAACTGAAGTTATTGACTATCCTATCTTATCAAGTCCATTTGTTACTCAATTGTATAGAGATGCTTACTACCAATATTTGGGTAACATGGATGACTCCTTATACTATGGGACAGCAATTTATGCATACTGGGCCTTGATGTTTGTTATTGCTATGATTGTTAACTGGAGCAGACATCTTTTCCCTAACTTATACAATTCCAATGGGTTTGTTAACGGTATAAGGAAAAACATTACCCTTCCAGCATTGACTGGTAAGGCAAAGACACAAGCCAAATCAATTGGATTTGTTGAATTTCTTGTTCCATCACGTATTGAAGCTTTGATATTGACTGGGTTTTTAATTTTGATGATTATAATGCTTTCTATCAACACGGAATATATTCCTGGTGATCCAGTTTTATTTAATTATGCTGCAGCTAGATTGAGATATGTTGTTGATAGATGTGGTATTATTGCAACCATGATGATGCCTTTAGTGTTTTTATTTGCTGGTAGAAATAACTTTTTGCAATGGTTGACCAGATGGCAATATTCCAGATTTGTAACTTTCCATCGTTGGACTTCAAGAGTGATGTATTTTATGATTGTTATCCATGCTGCTGGATATACTAGAGAGCTTGGTCATTTCTACACTGCCGAATTGAAAGAAGGATTTCTTAAAGCTGGTATTGTTGCTACTGTTTCCGGAGGTGTTATGCTTATGCAAGGGTTCCTTTATTTGAGAAGAAGATGGTATGAAGTGTTTTTGATTGGTCATATTGTTTTGGCAATCATGTGGCTTGTTGGAGCATGGATTCATGTTGATAAATTGGGATTCGTTTACTTTATGTACCCAGTTCTTGCTGTTTGGTTTTTCGATAGATTTGTCAGAGTCATACGTTTATTAATGTTTGGTTTCCCATTGGCTGAAGTCACTTTAATATCCGATGAAACATTGAAAGTCAGTATTCCAACATCAAACTATTGGACATCAATTCCAGGTGGTCATGCATTTGTTCATTTCTTGAGACCTAATAGTTTCTGGCAATCTCATCCATTCACATTTGCCGATTCAGTTATTGAAGATCGTCATATTGTTTGCTTCTGTAAAGTTAAAGGTGGATTGACCCATGGTTTGTACAAATATTTGGCTGATCGTCCAGGAAGAACCGCCAAAATTAGAGTTGGTGTCGAAGGTCCATATGGTGAAGGTACTGATGCCAAATTTGCTGATACTGCAGTATTTATTGCTGGTGGTAATGGTATTCCAGGTATTTACAATGAAGTCACACAATTGGGTAAGGTTACACACGTTGATTCTAACAAGGTTATTAAATTGATTTGGGTCATTAGAGAATATAAATCATTATTATGGTTCTATGAAGAATTAAAGGCTTTAAAGAACACTTCGGTTCAAACTACTGTGTATATTACTAAACCTGATTCTACTGTGGGATGTGGTGACTTACATGAGAAGTTGACTGATTCCGATGATGCTTCGACAAAGGAAAAATACAACAATTATGAACATACCATTGAAACTGATTTTACTGTTGGTCCAAGTGATTATAATGTTATAACATCAGTCAAACAAGATTTGAACCATGTGACGTTTAGAGAAGGAAGACCAGATATTCAAGAGATTGTTGCTATTGAAGTTGATGAATGTCAAAACTCAGTTGCTTTTGTTGCTTGTGGTCATCCAATCATGGTTGATGATATCAGATATGCAGTTGCTGCTAATGTGAAGAATGCTGGTAACAAACGTGTTGATTACCATGAACAATTACAAGTATGGGCTTAATACCTCTTTTATTATTTCTAATTCTTTTGTTATTTCTTTTAGTGTTTTTATTTAGATAATTTATTTATACATATTATGGTTGATATTCTTAATTATATTATCCCGTAGTTTTTCATCATTTTCAATTATCAAACAAACTATCCACTGAAGCACCCAAGTATATTTTCAAAGATTTCCTTGTAGCAGGCAATATTCTTGATCTAACCATTACTTCTTTTTCAGTTTCTCGACTTATTCTATCATAAGCTTGAAATCTATGACACCCACCAAAGGCAACGAAATAGTCTTTGCCACTTTCTCTGATCCTAAATACATCAATAGGTGGTAACTCTCCAGCAGTCATATCTTCAACTTTACAAGTTGCTGATTCCATTGGAACTCCTTTTAAGGTAGAAAGCATGGCATCTATTTTTTGATAATCTAGCACTGGTGGAATGGGTCTTTTGATTTGTGAAAGTGGGACATACTCTGTTGATAATCTTGAAGTATACATAGACATGTTGTTATTAATTTATTATAGAAGTGTTGGGAATTGGATGTGATGTATGAAATTATTCATTGGGGGGAAGAGGTAGAGATTGTTGCTGCCTTTTTATACTCATTTCATAGATCAACTTGATTATTCAGAATTCTTGTTGTTCCAGAACTGCTTTGTAATAGAAAATGTCGCACAAAAATGTCTCCAAACTAAAATATGTCGCAAGTAAAACATCATCGTACATTACACACCCCCAGAGATGAATCTAAGAACGCATTGCTGACTCAAAATCAACTTTCAAAGATTCATTTTACAAAAGTGATTTACGAAGCATATTGCATATGTGGTATAATAAAATAATCTTTTGGATCTGTAGTGAACATATAAAACAGTTGTCACACAGTGCTGTCAATTTTTTTCCCTATCGCCACAAATAATAAATCACGGTTATGACATCAGTAAGCCTGATTGGCCAATATTAGTTATGTACGGAGATACAAGACAAGGTCGGCACCGTAGTCAAAGAAAAGGAAAAGCAGGGTTACTTGGTGATGTAATTGCTTATAAATATCCACCCCCCTGAAACAAAACACTTGCTGTTGATATAATTTGTGGAATGATTTTGTTTGTTATCTATTTGATCAGCTCAGCGCATGAGCAATTCCGATCGGGAATGAATCCAGATCGCGACATCAACCATTTCCACAGTTTAAGAGATCAGAATAATTACATAATAGTAAATTTTTTTTTCTTGGGTTTAGAGATCACTTTTTTTTGATAACTAAGTCATTTCTTCCTGTTTTGCAACAAACCAGTATCAAGCATATATACAATGTACTATCCAGCAGTTTGTATATCCATTGGCATATCCATAGTATTGATTCCATTTTTAATTCCCATACGACTAAAAAGTCCTATTTATCGAACAATAAAGAGATCATTAATTGTATGTCTAATAATCTCGATCCTTGCATCGGTGGCTCCGGAAACTGCTCTGATAGGTGCACCATTTCACAAATATGGTAAGGGCAAAGTAGCTTTGTATGGTTGCAATTATCAGATAATGCTAACTAGTGCAAGATTTTGTCTGATTGATACCCCTTTTGAGAAGTGTTATTGTAACAACTATTCTGCTTTTGCTACCCTTGCTCATTGTTACGAAGTTGGACACCCTGAGGAAATTAATTCATTGATTGATATGTGCAGAGAGTTCAATAGAACTATTTCAAGATCTTCCATTGCGGATGCGGATAAATATTACCAGACACATGCAAAACCTGAAGAAGAACTTCATAAATTACCTGGATGCGATTTAGTTGATTTCCCTGTTAAATTAAATGAGTCAAAAATACATATATTTACACATTCTTATGAAAGATTTTTGGGAAATTATGATTTATCAGTTGATTACGGTTGGTATTTGGTGTTTTATTGGGTTGTCGTCTTAGCAATAGTGAGTATTGGAAACTGGTTCAAGATGATATTTCCTTCATTCACAAAACAATTGACTGATCCAGTTAGTAATTGGTTTAGGAAAAATATCAGTGCTCCAGCAACGGGTTCAAAAAATAAGACAAACGAGCTACCGTTTGCAAGATTTTTAGACATGTTAGTACCAGCGAGGATAGAAACTATAATATTGACAGGATTTGCTATATTGTGCCTGTATTTTTTCTTATTTATTGATATTGAATATGTGGAAGAAGATCCAATTTTCCATTCAAAATTAAATGCAATATTGAGATTTTATGCAGTAAGAGCCAGTCTTCTTTCCAGTGCATTAATGCCTTTGTTAATTTTATTTGCAGGAAGAAATAATTTTTTACAATGGGTAACACGATGGGATTATTCAACTTTTATTACTTTACACCGATGGTTATCAAGAATCGTTGTTCTTTTATTTCTCATTCATACAACTTTTTATATTTGGTACATGAAGCAAAATTCAAAGCAACCAGAAACTTACATGTATTGGGGTGGAGCAGCTATGTATGCAGGTATCGTTATTTTAGTTCAAGGATTATTGGTCCTAAGAAGAAAATGGTACGAATTGTTTTTAATACTACACATCATATTAGCAGCAGTTTTCATATTTGGTGCTTGGATGCATGTTGATGAATTATACTGTGTTTGGTTTTTTTACACTTCTGCTGTAATTTGGTTATTTGATAGAGTGATTAGAATTTGTCGACTTGGTTCTTTTGGGTTCCCAATGGCAAAAGTGTATTTGTTACCCGACGAAACATTGAAAGTGGTTGTCCCAAGACCAGAAAATTGGGAAGCAGTACCCGGAGGCCATGCTTTTATACATTTTTTGAGATGGGATTGTTTCTGGCAAAGTCATCCGTTTACATATACAACTAACGACAGGGAAATTACCTTGTTTATTAAAGTGAAACGAGGAGCAACGTCACTGGTTGCTCGGTCCTTAGTATCTACTAAGAATGGGTTTGCAAACATTAGAGTGGCCATAGAGGGATCATATGGTGAATCGACACCAGCAAGGTATGCTGACATGGCAGTTTTTGTAGCAGGTGGAAATGGAATACCTGGTATTTTTGCAGAGGCAATTGATTTAGATAAACAATTAGAACTGAAACAGAGTGTGAAATTGGTTTGGGTTGTTCGAGAGTATAAATCCTTACTATATTTTTACGATGAGTTGTTATATTTAGCAAAGACCAACATTGAAAGTGCAATTTATATTACCAGACCAACTTATCAAGTGGACAAGAATGATTTTCAAAAAAGACAGCGTGTTGATAGCCAGGAGACGAGCGACGAGTTGCAACCTTTGCTACTGAAAAAAACACAATCAATAGTTAGTTTTGAAGAAAACAGTTCAATTGAAGATATCCTGAGTCAGATCCGACAAGAGTTATCACACATACACATATATGAGAGCAAGCCCAATATGGATAAATTGGTAGATACATGCATTGAAGAAAGTACAGGGTCCGCATGTTTTGTAACTTGTGGACACCCGGCGATGGTAGACGACATACGAGCAGCAGTGGTGAGGAATATAGATAATGGAGAAGGGAAGAGAGTAGATTATTTTGAGCAATTACAGGTTTGGGCATAGAGAATGGGGGTGGGGGCTGTGGTTTATAGAATTTGGTATAGATGGTTAATTTACAAAGGGTTATTTATTTATCTAAGAAAAACACTGGATTGTAGTAATTTCTTTTCTTTGTTTCGTTTTCTTCTCTTAAACTATGATCTCATAGGTTTGAGTTTTCAGATTTATCCGAGAGAACCAATTCTTGGCTGATGATCTCTTTCTATTTTGGTACCACGAACGCGGTATCGCGGGGCTGTGGGAAAAAAAGGCACAGTTAGGCGCTATACATATACATATACGTAAAGCCCTAATTATAAGCAGCCGTGATATTCGTGGTAAGACGTATTCAAACAGAACATCAAGAAAATGTACTCCACGAAAAGAGCAAATTCAATGGGGTAAACCCCAGTCCGTCTTTTTTTTCTCTCGAATTTGCTCGCTTGCTATGAACCTTTGAAAGATTTTGAGTTTCTCTTAAATTGCAACCCTGTTCCCTTTTTGTTTATTTTCCTTGTCACATCAGACACATAAAAAAAAAAGAATAGGATTGGTAGACATTTTATTAAATCTTCAAAAATATATAAAACTAATGAATTCAAGGTAAGGAATAATCAAAAGAAACAAGTACTCTTGCCTTAGTTGCTACGTTTATTCATTGTCTCATACATCTACACCACCATCAGCAAGTATTCAAAAAAAAAAAATGGCATGTTGCAATTTGTCTCATCATGTTTGTCGTTTGGCAACGGAAAAACTTTGTGATGCTGATGGCGCATTGCAACATGGACGGAAGATTTAAATTTACACAAAACAATTTTTAACTGATGGCTGTTACATGCACCACCGTAAAATATTACAAGCAGGGGGAAAGAAGGAGAGGTTCAAGTAAAATCAACAAATAGCAAACAAGTAAACCTCTTGATTTATTATCAACCCCGATTTCACACAAAACAACATTACGGCGAACGTAGAAAACACAAGAAAGTTGTAAAGTCAATTAAACAATCTCTTGAGAAATCGCCATTCCCCACACAAAATTGGAAGACATCTTGACCTAGACCCATTCGGTCTCGATGACGAGTTTAGTTCAGTCCTAGTTCAGCAACCTTGATGGAACTGTCAAGTATCATTGACATCTACACTTATAGCTTTCACTGTCAAGTCCTGAAGCGACAAGAAAAAAAAAGAAATCAAATCTGAATTACTGTTAACATGACGTTGTTTTTATAACGACGGAATCCAACATATCTATCAAGTATTCTTGGCTCTATTATTCATCTGGTATTGTTGAGCTTGTTTTTTTTTCTTTTGTGTGTTTTGCAGTAAATTCTGCGGAGTCTAAGTCTAAGTCTAACTCTAAGCCCACCAAGTGGTCCAAGTGCAACCGGAGATTTTTCCGATGATTTATTTTCTTTTTGTTTCTTTTTTCTATTGGTGCAAAATATTTTACTATTTCTGTCTGAATAGTCAATTCCAGTTGCCTTGAAAATAGAAATTCTCTAAATTGATATGGGCAAATACAAGTGACACTTTTATTCTAGCCAAAAAAAGCTTTGCTATATAAATACCCACTCTGATCCTCTTCTTCTCCCCCGCCTTCTTCTCCAGATCTGGCTTTTCTCACTATTGTAACTTACAACAACAACAACAATAATAATAATACAATTTAAAGAAAATAGAAAGAACAATGAGCGACAGTCCTACAAATAAATCGAGCGACCGTCTTTCTGATTTGAGTGCATCCTCCATTATAGCTGATGAAGGCAAAGCTGATGAATTGAAGCAAGTCATCAATGATACCTTGGAGAAAAAGTCTTATAAGGACTATATCTTGATTTCATGCTTATGTTTCATGGTTGCATTTGGTGGGTTTGTCTTTGGTTACGATACTGGTACCATTTCTGGGTTTGTCAATATGACTGATTTTCTTGATAGATTTGGGGAATTGAACAGCGAGGGTGAAAGATACTTATCCAATGTCCGTATGGGGTTGATCATCTCCATTTTCAACATTGGATGTTGCATTGGTGGTTTGCTTTTTGCCAAAGTTGGTGACATATATGGTAGAAGAATCGGGTTGATGTTTTCTATGATTATTTATATCGTTGGTATCATTGTCCAAATCTCCGCCCTGCGTCATTGGTACCAGATTTGTATTGGTCGTGCTATTACTGGGTTATCTGTGGGTACCGTTTCTGTTATATCTCCAATGTTTATTAGTGAATCATCTCCTAAAGCCTTGAGAGGAACTTTAGTTTGTTGTTTCCAATTGTGTATTACTTTGGGTATATTCATTGGATACTGTTGTACTTATGGAACAAAGCAATTGTCCAACTCAGCTCAATGGAGAATTCCATTAGGGTTGTGTTTCCTTTGGGCAATCTTTTTAACCGTTGGTATGTTATTTATGCCAGAATCACCAAGATTTTTAGTTGAAAAGAATAGAATTGATGATGCAAAGGTTTCTATTGCTAGATCCAATAAATTAAGTACAGAACATGCCTTTGTTTATGCTGAATTACAATTGATTCAAGCAGGTATTGAAAGAGAAAGATTGGCAGGTACTGCATCTTGGGGTGAATTGTTTACAGGAAAACCTCAAATTTTCAAGAGAGTTATAACTGGTGTTCTTTTGGCATCACTTCAACAATTGACTGGTAATAACTATTTCTTCTATTTTGCAACTACCATTTTCAAAGCTGTTGGGTTAGAAGATTCATTCCAAACCTCAATGATTTTGGGTGCAGTCAATTTTGCTTCTACTTTTGTCAATATCTATGCCATTGAAAAATTTGGAAGAAGATTGTGTTTATTAGTTGGTTCTGCTGGTATGTTTGTTTCCTTTATTATCTATTCCCTTCTTGGTTCAGTCAAATTATACGAAAATAATGATCCTAACAGTGATGTCACCCACTTGGCAACTGGTAGAGCAATGATTTTCATTACTTGTTTATACATTTTCTTCTTTGCATCTACTTGGGCTGGTGGTGTTTATGCCATTCTTTCAGAAATTTATCCATTACGTGTGAGAAGTAAAGCCATGGCAGTTGCAATTGGATCAAATTGGTTATGGGGATTTTTGATTAGTTTCACATCATCATTCATTATCAATGCTATTCATTTCTATTATGGTTTTGTGTTTACAGGATGTCTTGCTGCTTCATTCGTCTTTGTATACTTCTGCATAATGGAAACCAAAGGATTGAGTTTAGAAGAAGTTGATGAAATGTATTCTCAATCCATTCTCCCTTGGAAATCTTCAAGCTGGGTGCCTCCAAGTGCTGACGAAATGGCAAATTCTCAGGGATACGCAAAACCAACTACCGAACAAACTGCATAAGACTGCTGCTTTCCAATGTTGGTGTAAAGAATTATTGATTTTTAATGTATATATTTATATAATTTGTTTTTTACAGGATAGTAATACAAAAATTATTTTTAGAAGATCCAGAATGTAATTCCTTTTTAGAGAATTTGGTCTTTAGCTTAACTTTTCCATTCCAGTCAAAAAGCCAATATGCAACCTTGTTAGCCTCATGGAAAAAAGTCTGTTTAAACCCCAATTCAGACATAATTTCTAACAACTTTTCATTATCAAAATATCTAGAATTTGCAACACAAGGCAATGGCAAAACCAAAAACAAAGAGCTCATCTTATCCTTTTTCGGTTTCTTCAAAAATTTGGTCATTCTAATCAACATTTCACCTCGTTCAGCAGGCGATGGGACAAAATTTATCACCAATGAACACGAGATTAAGTTGAATTTTTCAGATTCATTTGTAGGTAGTGGTCTATCCATAAAATTTTGTTCAAGTATCAAAGGGTCCTGTGAATTCAAATCTATTCGTACAACATTGCTAAATATCGAACAAGTGGATATAACATTATGTGGACTTAGACACCCAATTTCTAATGCATTGACATTTTGAAGAAGCCTTTGTTTGTATATGTCTTCTTGTAGCCATTCCACTAATTTCTTGGAAGAGTCCCCACCCCTTTTACTTGTTTGGCCCTGTGTTGAGGCTGACTGATAAGCTTCGATACCCCCACGTAGTTCAATTTCAGCATCGATTTGTGCCAAAGTTGTGATGAGATCATCTTTACTGAGTTTATCGTGAACTTTATATATTGCATTATCGGAGTATTTTGAAGGTAGAACAAAATTTTTGTATGCTAGTTGATAAATTGAATTTCGTTTGACTAGATCATAATCTTTGATGGAAATTTGCAAACCATTCTTAGTTAGTTTACTTATCACGGAAGTTTTACTCTTTTGTAGAATATGAAATCTTCGTATTATTTCTCTTGTTCTTTGTGGTTTCAAGCTTTTCGGTATAACTCTCTTTCCAGTGATGCTCTTTGGAGCTTTCAATAGACCGGATCTGGTTTTCTTCTTTGTCATAGTGTGTTGATTTATGATTGTAGAGTTGTTTATGAGTGGTAGACTGTAATATCAAATCAACACAAAAAAATAATACACGCTGGATACAAGATGAGCATTGCGAAGTTTTTTTTTTTTTTTAACTTTTTCATCTATTCTAATCATACACATCTACCAATTCATACCGACTAAGAAATGGCAAAAAAGGGAAACAAGAAAGTAACGAAACCCAGAAAGCCTCCTACTTTGAAGGAAAAGCTTCGTAAACAATCAAAAGTTGTTAAGGCAGCTGACTTAGCTTGGAAACCCGTTGATATCCCTGACAATCTAGGCGATTATGAAGGGTTCTATGGATTAGAAGAAATCGATGGAGTTGACGTAAAAATCGTTAATGGTAAAACTGAATTTATAGTCAAAGATCAAAAAAATCAGAAGAAGAAGAAACAGTTAGAATCAGATAATGATAGTGAAGAAAAGAACGATGATGTCAAGGAAAAAGAGGAATTGGAAAGTGAAACTGCAGAAGAAAATGAAGAAGAAGAAGAGGAGGAGGAGTTTACTGGATTCGATGATGATGAAATCGAAGTTGAAAAACTGGACTCAAAAGAGTTAGAAGATAAGGAATCAAGTGAACCCCAAAAGCAGGATAAAACCAACGACAATGATGAATTAAATTTTGTATCATTTGCCAACCTCGACTTACCATTACCTGATGACAATCAAATTAACTTGCCACAATGGCAAGATGGAGATTTGGGTTCATCCGTTAGTGCATATACACTTAATGGGTTATCTCAATTGAACTTTACAAAACCAACACCAATTCAAAAGGAAACCATTCCTATTGCATTACAGGGCAAAGATGTCATTGGTAAGGCAACCACAGGTTCCGGTAAGACTTTAGCGTATGGGATTCCAATTTTGGAAAAATATATACAATCATTAAACCAAATCAAACAAAACAACAAAGAAAAGAAAATTAATAGTCCAACAGGGATAATTTTTGCACCTACTAGAGAGTTGGCACATCAAGTTGTTGATCATTTGAATAATTTAGCAAAATACTCACCATTATCCACAAGAGGGATCGTGAGTATAACTGGGGGGTTATCCATACAGAAACAACAAAGATTATTGAGTCATGGTCCAGGAATAATTGTAGCAACACCAGGAAGAATGTTAGAATTGATACAAAACGATGATGAATTGTGTAAAAGACTAGCTGCTACTGATATAATTGTGCTAGATGAAGCAGATAGATTATTACAAGATGGTCATTTCGAGGAGTTTGAAAAAATATTGGAATTGTTTGGTAAAAATAGACCAAAGAGTAAATCAATTGAATGGAAATGGCAAACACTAGTCTTTAGTGCTACTTTCTCAAGAGATTTGTTTGGTAAGTTAGATAAACATCAAAAAGGGAAAGGTAAGACTAATTCATTGATGGGTAACGATGAAATTGTTCAATTACTCAATGACAAATTGAGATTCAAGGATAAAAAACCAGCAATGGTTGATGCTAATCCAAAAGAGATTGTTTCTGGTCAAATCACAGAAGCGTTAGTTGAATGTGGAGCAACTGAACGTGATTTATACTTGTATTACTTTTTGTTGATGTACAAGGGTTCAACATTGGTATTTGCCAATTCCATCGATTCAGTTAAACGATTGGTGCCATTTTTGAATAATCTCAAGATCCCTACATTTTCAATTCATTCTTCAATGATTCAAAAACAAAGATTGAGAGCATTGGAGAAATTTAAAGAAGCAAGTGAAAAGAATGAAACCGCAGTATTAGTTGCATCCGATGTGGCGGCCAGAGGGTTAGATATTCCAAATATTGATCACGTTGTTCATTATCATTTACCTAGATCTGCAGATGTTTACATTCATAGATCAGGAAGAACAGCGAGAGCTGGAAATGAAGGTGTGTCAGTGATGTTTTGCTCACCGCAAGAAGCTTCTGGTCCTTTAAAAAAATTGCGTCGATTGGTTGCTAGTAATTCCAATAAGGAGTCTAGGCTAAATATGCATAATGATGTTAAATTGCTTCCAATTGAAATGGATTTGGTGTCACAAATAAAACCTCGAGTAGAAGTTTCTTCGAAATTGGCAGATGCCAGTATATCATCCACTGCCACAAGGAAAGAAGATTCTTGGGTCAAACAAGCAGCTGAAGATTTAGGAGTCGAAGATTTGTCCGACATTGATGCTTTTGAAGATGATATTATTAAAAGGCAACGTAAGAGAAAGGAAGGGAAAATGTTATCAAAAGATGAAACAAAGGGTCTTAGGTTTGAGTTGAGAAATCTTTTGGCCAATCCTATTAGGAAAAACACAAGAAAATCTTACCTTACCAGTGGTCTTCAAAACTTGGCTCATCAAATGGTTACCGGAGCCCATCACGAAGACGTTTTAGGTCACGACAAGGTCAATGCATTAACTGATTTGAAAGGATCCAAAAAGAGCAAGAACAGAGTCACTAAGAAAAAGAGTAATAACAAGAAAAAAGTTGATTCGAAATAGATTAGTATAATGTATAATAATATATGTAGTAGAATGAAGAAAGAAGAAACTAAACTATGCCAAAGTAACAACAGATAGTGCTACCTAAAAAAAAAAAAAAATTACAATAATATTAGAAACAAAAATTTTTTAAAACAGAAACCACCAAATCTAAATAAAGCTGTCATCATCATCGTCATAATATTCATCTTCACTGGATTCATCAGCCAACTGTTCAAAGTTAACCTTGTATCTCAATATAGCACCGATACCACCAAAACCTTGTACGAATTGCGCACCTTCAGATGATTTATCAGTGACAAATTCCAATTCAGCTCCATAGTTTTTATAGTTTTCTGCCAACCATTCCAAGAATGATTCTTCTTTGATAATTTCCATTTCTGTTCCTGTCTTTTTATCCAATTGCCATGATTTATCAGGTAATTCTGGGTTAACATGTGCCACAACATCTTCTCCTTCAATATCTTTTAAGGTATATCTGATAGTATTCAAGTTTTCGTAAACAATAATTTTTTCACATGATCCCAAATCCAAAGCTTTCAAGGTGTCTTCTATACCATAACAATATTTCCCAGTATCTTGACTGATTTCTTCGAAATATGCTTCCAATAATTTCTTTTCTTGAACGAATTTGACGTTGGCCAATGTTTCAGCAGATAATTCAATGGCTTGGTTGAAACCATTTTCACCACCATAAGAAATATCAACAATTTTAATAACTTTAGCTTGTAATCTGTTATCAAACAAATCAGATTTTGACAATTCAGTTTTGAAATCGGCAGAACCAGCCAAAATCAAACCTTTGACATTCACTTTATCAGCAGTAATAAAATTTTGGACTGCCACTTCAGCGACTTTTCTAACATAATTATGTCTCTTTTCTTCTCTCAAACGAGAGAAACGAACAGCAGATTGACCACCTCTACCATGCTTCTTAGGTAAATCAACTGTGAATTTATGCAAAACCTCTCTAGTGTTACCACTGACAGCACCAAATAAGGCACCATTACCATCCATGATAATAAAGCCGAATCGGTCATCATTTTCCAATAATTCATTCAAAGCTTCGACATGGAATTTGTTATCACACAAATAAAGGGATGTGTTGATCGGCTTGAATGGTTCAAAATCAATATTCAATTTCTTTTCTTTACCTTCATCAGTGATGACATCACCACAATAAACAACCAACCCATTTCTAGGGACACTATTGTACAATTTTAACTTTTGCTGCGTGGAAGTAATTGCTGACAAAACTGACAATCTATTAACTCTAGACTTAATGTTGGAAGCAGTACCATATTCTTCAGTCAACATTTTCTGGATCAATGAAATTTGTCCTTTTGGTGGTATGACCAAGGAAATCATCGAGGTACCATTACCTCTTGCCATTTCCAAGGACTTGATCAACTTCTTGACCTTCCAGATTTCAATATTCTTTTCAGCTTCGGTTTCAGACATTATTCTATAATTCCTGTGTTTTCTACTCTATTAACCTTGTCTAATGTGTTTAAGCAACAAATATGAAAATGAATTGAAAAAAGAGACAGCAGTGATTGCAACAAATGAAAAAAAAAAAAAAAAAAAAAATTTTAACCAATGTATGAGTCGTGTGAATGTGTCGCATCTGGGCGCGCAACTTGGGCATTAGACACGACTACACTTTTTCAAATAAAAAACATGAATTAGTAAAAAGGAGAGATCGGATATATATATAGATACTACAAGGTTCTATTGAAATAAAAACATTCACACTTTTTTTTCCAAATCAGCCTAAGTGAACACATCACATACAATGCCTATTGCTCAAGAAAATGTACAGGAGCATCCTAATGGGCGCCAATCAATAAACGGTGTTGTCGACGAATATGCACAGGAGGAAGCTTATGGATCGTCTTCGGATTCTGATGACGAGCCATTAGTTGAAAAGAAAGAAAAATCTAGAAGACCAATTGATAATTCATTTACTCAACAAAGATTGAAAGCAGTCAATCCTGTTTTAACTGCAAAGACAGTGATCCCTTTGCTTGTTGCCATTGCAATAGTGTTTGTGCCTTTAGGTGCGGCCATGTGGTATGCGTCCGATAGAATTGAAGATATTACCATTGATTACAGTCAGTGCCAAAACTTAGCTAGTTTCGATCACTGGTCCAAGATACCTGACAATTTTACTGATTTCAATTTCCGAAAGACATATGAAAATGTGGAGCCTCAATTTGCATGGAAATTGACTAACGATACATCACAACCATTTGAAGATGAAAGATTAGTATGTCAGGTGCAATTCCAAGTCTTTGACAAAATGAAGGGTCCTATTTACCTTTACTACCGTTTACATAATTTCTACGCCAATCACCGTCGTTATGTTAAATCATTCAGTGAAGATCAATTAAATGGGAAAGTTGCCAGTTTGGACGATATTAAAAACACCGTTGGCCAAAATTGCCAACCTTTGTCTGACGTCAATGGGACGAGGATCTATCCATGTGGTTTGATAGCCAATTCATTATTTAACGACACTTATTCTGGAGCATTTGTTGCCGTCAATGGAACCTCTGCATGGAAAACAGTCAATTTGACAGAGGAAGGAATTGCTTGGGCCACGGACAAGAATAGATTTCAGAAAACAAAATACAACTATACCGAAATTGTGCCTCCGCCAAATTGGTACAAGATGTTTCCAGATGGATATAATGAAACCAACATACCCGATATTTCCACGTGGTACCAATTTCAAAATTGGATGCGTCCTTCTGCGTTGGCTACTTTCAATAAATTAGCTTTGCGTAACGACACAGGGTCTATAGAACCTGGAATCTATCAAATTGAGGTTGGATTGCATTTCCCAGTATTACCATACGATGGTAAAAAATACTTGTATATTACAC
This sequence comes from Candida gigantensis, assembly GCA_030557085.1. Classification (NCBI taxonomy): domain Eukaryota; kingdom Fungi; phylum Ascomycota; class Pichiomycetes; order Serinales; family Debaryomycetaceae; genus Candida; species Candida gigantensis. The sequence continues at coordinate 31,287 of JAKTVG010000387.1, forward strand.
AGAGGTCAGTACTTGGAGGGAAAAACGATTTCCTTGGAATAAGTTGGATGGTTGGAGGTGGTATTTGTTTTCTTTTAGGATTGGCGTTGTTGGTAATTAACTTCGTGAAACCAAGAAAAACCGGTGATGTGAATTTGCTTAGTTGGAATCAAGAGAAAACAAAGAGAGACGAACAAAGTGCTGCAGCCGCAGAAGGGTCCAGTACTGCTTTCGAAAAATAGTGCAGTCATTCTTTCGTTTTAATATTCGTTTTTAGAAAGTATAGTACTGATATTAGTTAATGTATACAAGTTTGTTTAATCTCTCAAGGATTGCGAAAAAAAAAACACCACAGACAAATTATGGGTAACCGGCTTTGTGAATTTCGCGGGTATTTTAAATCCGAGGTTCCCATTCCCGTATTCAAAATTTCCGACCCACTCTCAATTCTTCGATATAAAAACTGCTCTTTCTACCCCCCACATTTTTCTTTGGATACTCTGATATTTACTAAGAAAATGACACTTCCAGCATTGGCAACACAAGTTGTATTAAAACAATCTCCTACTGGGTTCGTGAATCCCCAATTCAACAAATCCGACTCGACATTTGCAATCAAACACGCAAAATTCCCTGAGGAGCTTAAAGAGGGGGAACTTATTGTTCAAACATTGTACTTGTCCAATGATCCTACTCAAAGATCTTGGATTAGAAGCAAAAGTGAAAATAGAAGACACTACCGACCACCTATTGAAGAGGGACTGCCAATGGAATCTAGGGGTCTAGGAAAAGTAGTTGAGTCCAATTCTACCAAATATGATGTTGGTGATATTCTATATGGAACAATTTACTGGGGAGATTATTCAGTTATAGATGAGTCTTTCGTGTTGAGTAAAATTGACACTAGTCTTGGATTTCCATTGGAATACTATCTTTCTGTTTTTGGTATGACGTCGTTGACTGCTTTTTTTGGATTGACTGAAGCTGGTGGCTTGAAAAAATATTTGAATACTTCTCTGGGAGAAGGACCAATTGTTTGTGTTTCTGCTGCTTCTGGGGCTACTGGATCAGTTGTGGTTCAGATTGCAAAGAATTTATTAGGTGCATCGAAAGTAATTGGTATTTCTGGATCTGATGAAAAATGCAAATGGGTCGAGAGTTTGGGCGCTGATATTTGTGTCAACTATCATGATGCAAATTACAAAGAACAAATTGAACAATTCCTTGGCGATGATTTCGTTGACACATACTTTGATAATGTTGGAGGCGACATTCTTAGCTTTATGTTGACAAAAGTGAAAAAGTTTGGATATGTTGTAGCCTGTGGCTCCATTGCAGGGTATAATGACAAGGAAGGACTGAAAGTTTCAAATTGGGGAGAAATCACCAGTAACTCATTGACGGTTAGAGGGTTCATCATTACTGAATATCGAGATCAATTTCCAGCTGCCAATAAGATTTTGATCGACGCAGTCAAAGCTGGGAAAATAAAGACAGACAATGCTTACCATGTCGAACAGATTCATGGCAAGGATCTTATTGATAGGCTTCAAAACATACCACAGGTATGGACCAAGCTTTTTGAAAGCAATAAACCAAATGGTAAATTGATTACCAAAGTTACATTAGACGCTTAGAGTTATCGAATTAGTTGATCTTCACCCTTAATATTTATATTTAGAAGTATTTATCAATGAAAATGTGTTGGTAAAATGAAATTAGAAATTTACTTAATACGTAATACTATACTCGATTCCTGGCTCAACGTACTCTCTTACATTATGCACCTTTGTTTTGCGTTTGAAACAACGGGATTCTAATTAGCAAATCGTTCATTAACTTCCTCCTCCCCCTCCTCCACAACCTCCGCCTCCACCACAGCCTCCTCCTCCTCCTCCACCACCACCACAACCACCACTGCTTCCTCCGCCACTACTACCACAGCCCCCTCCACTGCTGCAACCGCCACCTGAGCAGCCTGAGGCGACATTACAACAACCGGCAGAGCCTCCACCAGAGCACGTTGCATTGACAGTGCAGCATAACCCATTTCCATAGAAACCACCATCAGAAGGACATATAGGAGCAACTGGGGGCACCACATAAATTCCTGGATTTGTATATAACACATAGTTGTTGTCAGTCCATGGTAAATCTTTTCTTTGTCTTTTCCGTCTTGCTTCAGCTTTCGCAGTTGGCACTCTTATTGAATTGTGAGCACTGATATGAGAAATCCCTTCATCTTTACTAAACAATGGATTTGACATTGTCACTTTTTCTTGCTCTTGCAACTTCTTTTTTGGTTTCATAAACGTTAAAAGTTTATCCGTTTTATTGGTACGGTGTCCAGTACAATACCAACAGTAGCAGATTGAGTAATCTTCCTTGTACAACGTTTTGAATAATTTGGATGTGTAACTGAAACCATCGTCCAACCTGCTTTCATCCACTTTATCGTCATGATCAATAACAGCATGACATGGAGCCTGCATGCAATCCTTGAAATACCCATAGAGCGATAACTGGTGAGTATGCCACATCAAGTCAATATCCAACGTTGGAACCAACATTCTCTTTAATTTTGAATCTGTCAACATTCTAAAAAATCTATAATATCTTCTTAAAGACTCATACAAACTTTCTCTAACCAATGGCGAATGCAACCAATCTATATTGTTCATTTTTTCAACAAATTTCCCTTGTCGTAAGACACAACCAACTAAATCCTCACAAACTTGGACTCCTCCACGAACAGTTAAACTGATCATAAAAAGTTGTAAATATTTTCTCAGAAACACATGCGCCAATTGTTTTGCTTTGTAATCTTTGAAAGGTATAGAATTCATCATACTATTAAGATCTGAATGTAGACCCCAGTGAAATTTTAATTCAGATTTCAATGTGTCATTAGTACGTGAAGGATTTCTTGACCTAAATTTTGGTTCACTTATCGTATTAGAAAAATACGCATATGTTCCTGCTAAGGGTCCACTTTTGTAAAGATCATGATAGAATTGAAGTTTCCTTAATTCATCATGGGTCCATGTTTTAATATTGGTGCAATGGCATCTGCATTCGATATATTTTGCATAGTTTATAGAAGGTATTTCTAATCCAGGATCTGAAAACCCTTTCCCATCATCAGTAGTTACCGGGAAAGGATCAGTTAATGCAGTATTACAAGTAGGACAAAAAATGGTAACCAATGGTTCATACATTGCAAAATCACTGACATCGTATTTCCAATCACCTTCGGCTCTGCTAAAAGTCTCAATTAATGAGGAATAATTTTTCTGTTCTCTATAACTTGCAACATATTCAAAAGTTTGATCATTGATACATTGGTGGACACGATACAAAGGAAACGGATATTTCGCAAACGTAATGAATTGATTTTTCGTAAATACATCGTAACATGACTTAGGATTCAATAAAAATGCATGCCAGACCATGAGTACATCCAACGGAGGTAATAATTCAGACATTGTTCTTTCAAATTTCTCGTCCTTCTCTTTATTCAAGAACCCACCCTCCTCAAACATGGACAAATCTTTACTTGTAATTTTCAATGCTGATACAAATATAATGAACCTTCGGACAGCATTGGTAAGGAATGTGTGCCATTCTTTAATCTGATACTCGGGAACTTGTGTCTTGTTGCCAACTATTTTTTGTTTCAATACAGCAAATGCTTTTAGAAGTTTCAAGTGGGCTACAACTTCTGGTACCCTGGGAAAGAACTTTGCATCGCTAGACTTCGTGTTATCAATAGCAGGGAACGTTGGTGTGGTTGAATATAAGTAGCTTACGTAATTTTTGGGGTTGGATTCATCGAGTATGGTAATAAAATCGGAAAACAGTTTATCGGTTTCTTTGTTGTCGTTCATTGTTGGTTGAAGTTGCTGAACAAATACAAGGGTGATTTAACAATGGAGGGAGGTAACAGGATATTTATATTCTTCTAATTTCATAATTTCAATCCTTGGAGGATAGAACAAACAATCAGTAAGGTCATATAGAATTGAGAATGCCGTACGTCAGTAGATAGAAAGATGATGCATAATGAGACCTTTTAGATTGTTGATTGGCAAGCGCATATTATAAAATACAAAGTACGAGATTTCCAAAAGCGGCATTTTAAATGATTACGTAATCGATCATGCGAAGTACTAACTTTTATTTTTGTATTGACAGATCTATGGCTAGATTTAGAGACAAACACACTATTGCTGTGTGTATACGACCTATTGTTAAGGTCATGCCTAAATATGTTATTTTAGAACTAATCAGAAGAACGTGTTTGATGTGAAGTACAGTGCATCTATTTATTATTCAGATGGAGGTAAATCATCACTAAAAGTATGGCAAAACACGTGACCTAGACCAATTAATCTTTAAATTTCATTTTAATTATCCATACTTGTCAGTATAAATAACTTTGGTAGCCTAGTTTGAGTATTTACTCTAAAATCAGTTTGAATAAAAGTATTTGTCTTGGTATGAAAGCTATGACACGTCGGTTTGAATGAATTTGAAAGAACACTGCCAAAAATATTTTATTTGTTTACATTTGTGAAATCACATTGCCCACTAGATTTTTTTTATTCCTTTTTGTATTTGCAATTCCTTTTCCTTTCTATCAACCAATCTTTACTAATCAACTATGTACATATAATTACTGAAAATGGCTTCTATTCATCTACATCCAACTTTACAAGACATACAGGAAGCCTCCTCTTTTGAAATAAATCAGAACCCACCATCTAAACCAAGCAAGGAATCAACACTTGCAAAGTATCAGGAAATCAAAGAAGTCGACGACACAGAAGGATTTGACAACGTGGATGACTTATCATTTTCCAAGTTCTCCAACATATCAGGAGGATCAGTAATAATTAGAAATGATGGCAATTTTAATTACTCGCCACTTGACTCACCTTTTGCAAAGAAACTAGAAGAAGATTTAAATGTCGAAATAGCAGGTGACAAAACCAAGACATATTATCCTACAGTGTACCCGATATATGAATTTGAAAATAACGATGAGAATAGCAATTCACCATTTATAGATTACCAAAAGGGCAAAATGGAGAAAGATCTGAAAATTGGCAGTCACAAACTTCGGAAACAGATACAAACACGCAATGAATATCCCAAACCCAACAATCAACGTAGTCGATTGCAGTCCACTCCTAAGCATCAAAGAACATCATCTGTCAAAGTTTCATTAACTCCAGCTCAGCGATTTGAGAAAAAAAATAGCACGCGTCTGTATAATGCACTCGAAAATTTTGAATTCAGTACACTAGTCGGAAATGGTGCGTTTGCAAGTGTTTACAGGGCGGTAAATCTAAAAACAAATCAAGTTATTGCGATTAAGCAAATAAAATTAGAGAAGGATCAAGATGTTGCGGTTTTGATGGGAGAAATCGATTTATTGAAAATATTAAAACATCCCAATATCGTCAAATATCATGGGTTTGTGAAAACTGCGACGTCATTAAATGTGTTACTAGAGTATTGCGAAGGTGGGTCATTGAGACAGCTATACAAGAAAATGAAAAAGGGATTGCCAGAATCACAAATCATAAACTATGTTCGACAGATTTTGAACGGTCTTGATTACTTACACGAACAAGGGGTTGTACATCGAGATGTGAAGGCAGCCAATGTTTTGATAACAGATCAAGGAGATGTGAAGTTGGCAGATTTTGGAGTTGCCACAAAGGTAACCTCACAACATTTAACAGTTGTTGGTACTCCCAATTGGATGGCACCTGAAACCGTTCTTGGTGGTGAAGGAATCTGTACAGCATCTGATATTTGGTCATTAGGAGCAACTATTATAGAGTTATTTACCACAAATCCACCATATCATGATTTAAATGCCATGGCAGCTTTGCATGCAATTGGAACCGACGAACATCCTCCCTTACCTAAAATTATATCTTCCCTCGCAAAAGATTTTTTGCTAGAATGTTTCCAGAAACAAGCTAATCTAAGAGTAAGTGCAAAGCTACTTTTGAAACACAAATGGTTAAGTCACACCGCAACCCTGAAAACATCAATGTCTATTTTGGTAAGACAACCTAGCAAAGAACTAAAATCCATTAAGAACTATTCAGAATCCGTAGATGAAAACTGGGACCAAGAGTTTTCTGAAATCAAATTTCCAAATTTAAAAGCTGTGAAGCCAGCATTAATGGAACTAGATATGGAATTTGAAGAAAATGAGTATGAACCTACAAAGTATTCCAAGAATGAATTGTTAACCAAATTTGCAGAGAAAAAGGAAGATTCTTTCCATAATTCTGGGTTTACTACAATTAGTCCAAACCAATTAGTCAATGTTGCAGACGATGTTGAAGAGTCAGACCCCTTTTTAGATATTGAGATTGAAAATTTTGATACAAACGAGTTGGAAGTACAGAGTAAGATGGAGTATTTGGTTTTAAGACTAAGTCGAAAATTGGAACAAGCTCATTCAGGGAGAGATGATGCAATTCCTACTTTAATCAAGATTACAGGTAGAATGTTGCATCTTGTGAAAAAATATCCAGTACTGCATGATACATTAATTCGAGATCACGGTATTTTGTCCTTGTTGGAGCTTTTGGAGAGTTTCCAAGATATCTCCAGCGAACAACAGTTATGGTACCACAGTTTATCCATATTGAATCACGTTTTTGAGGGCAACTTAGGAACATTGGAGAATTTCTGCTTTTTAGGAGGTATTCCTACGATTGCTCATTTCCGAAGCACAACTTACGAAGTACAAGTGCGTTTACAGGTTGCCAGGTTTGTTGGTATTTTGAACTTGTCTGATAAGGCTCTATCGATGTTTGTTTCCTGTGGTGGTCTTCGTGTGGTTAGTAAATTTGTCGAAGAGGATTTTGACACCACTCCGACATTTCTGTTGGTAGCCATTGAGTCGATTCATAACATCCTAGTTAAGGATTTGAGTAGATCAAAGTCTGATTTATGTCGAATTTTGTCAAAACATGGTGTTATTTTTTGGTTGGTAGTTTTGCTTAATAGGTTACTCAAGTATGACCAAAAACCAACGGTGAAGAATGTATCCAGGGAACAGATTCAAATAACAACGGACAGAATCATCGATATTATTAAATACTTTAGTCAATCTGAGACTAGAGTCAGAATTTCTATTGGGTCAGTTGATCTATTTAAATTGATTTTCAAATTGTTTGAAAATTTGAAACTTTCCCACCAATTGACTTTACTCAAATTTATCAAATCCATGTCTTGCATTTCAGAAGTTTTGAAAAATTTGTATAATGCTGAAATTTTGGAATTTTTGGTGAGAATATTGGAAGTTTATGTACCTACAAACGGTAACTATAAAGAGATGATTAATGTTTTGGCTCCAATTTTGTACAATAGTCTTGCTTTAAACCACAGAAGAGAATCGGAATTTTTGGAAATGGGAGGATTACCGTATTTGAAAAATTTATCAATAATCAACTTACCATTTAGGCAGTTCATATTACCAGTGATATGTGAATTTGTGCATTGTGATCATAAGGCAAGAAGTGAATTGAAGAAGCACGATATAATCAAAATATATTACAATTTATTGTTGGATCCTTATTGGCAGTCCAATGCTTTAGATTCGATACATTACTGGTATAACTTAGAATCTAACTATATCAATTTGGATTCGCCTATTGCTGTTGATTGCTTGATTGGGGGGTTCTTGTTACCAAAAATTTCCAATTTGGAAAGCACATTGGATGTCTACTTGAAATTATTAACTTCTAGTGTGTCTTTAACAAGAAATATGCTGAATATGACTGTAATCAATAGCATATTAATGAAATTATCAATTCATGATGGGAGAAGTCCTGTTATTCAATTGCTGTATTTAAAGATTTTGAAAAATTTGATCAAGTATATGGTTAAGAATGACACTAAGCTACCATCTTTAAAAGCTGTAGGAAATACCTTGGTGTCATTGAAACTGAGACAGAAGTCATTGTTAGTGGAAGAGATAATAACCGAGCTATTGCTGTTAATTGAATAGGTGATGTATAGAAAACCAATGTTATATTTATTCACGACAGATATATTACTACAAACATAGTGGCATGTCATACCGCGGCCCAATGTTGAAACCGAAAACTAATTTTCTAAATTTTTTTTTTCTTTATTTCTCCGCAGATTTATGCTCTGATATTTATCATCATCAACGACACCAAGTTCCACACACCGATACAATATGATTCCAATCTCATATCCTTCCCCAAGGGTATCTCAGCTAGATGCAGGTATTTTAGATTCCGAATTATTCACATTATTGAAAGAACAACTTTCGTCTATTTTCCAACTTCACACCACCAGTAATTATGCATACAATCAACACCCAGAACTATATTCATTACTACTTAACTTATTGATATTTAGACTTACTGTATGGAAATCAGGTTCATCTTATGGGTCATCTTTGCAAAATTTAAAATTGGCTGATTCTAAAACGGGAAAGATTATTGGTTTTTCAAGAAGAACGTTATTGGGAGCTGTTATAATTGGTGGATATTTATATAAGAAATTAGAATCGAAATTATTTGCAATGGATGAATCAGAACGATCAAATTCTAATTCAATTATAGCAAAATTGAAAAATTTTATCATAACTAATAGAACCAACATTCTTTCCAAAGTGGATAATTTTTTGAAGATTGCTAATTTGATTAATTTTACAATTTTCTTAGTGAATGGAAGATACTCATCTGTTGTTCATAGAATATTGGGGATTATAGAAACCCCTATTTCTTCAGACTTGTTGAAATTTAACGGAAGTAATGTTAATTACGAATTTCAAAATCGACAATTGGTATGGAATGTAATGACTGAATTTCTCGTGTTCATTTTACCATTGTTGCAATTGAGAAAATTAGGTAAAATGACAAGACTGTTATTAGGTAAATCCAAGAAATCGTTGGATGTTCAATCTGGAAATGTACCTACGTTAACTCCATATACTAATTTACCCATTTCCGAATGTGCCATTTGTCATGACAATAACCATCAGGCAGCAGCATCTGGAGGTAGAACTTTTCCTTCAGCTGGACCAGTTACAAACCCATACATCACAAACTGTGGTCATGTTTATTGTTATGTTTGTATATCTACACGTTTCAACATGATCAAAACAAATGGAGAAGATATGCCTTGTCTTCGTTGTAGCAAAAGGTTGGAATGGTTTGAAGAATTTGGAATGCGAGACGGTGAAGTTGATACTGATGCTATAATTTTTGAAGCTGAGTCAGATGAGGAAGAAGAAGAAGAGGAGGAGGAAGAAGAGGAAGATGACGATAATGTTAGTATTTCAAGTGATAAAGAAATACGTTCTTACGAGCCAGAACATGGCACTACAAAAATTCAAAGGCACCTAAGTGGAAGATCTGCTATTTTTGACGAAGAAAGTGCGGATGAATTTAGCGAGGACGAATACAGTGAAGAAGAAGAGTTTGATGCTGACGAAATGATGTAGATTTATCCCATATTTAATGTACAAGTTTTTTTTTTTCTAAATAATATTGCTCAAGAGTTTTGCTCCCTTATCATCTTTAGATAACGATAATTTCTTAATAGTCTTTTTCAAATTATCAGCTTTAGAAGATTTTGCCAATTGTAAAACCTCGATAACTGACACAAGCACAAAGGCAGGTTGGCCAGAAATCCAATCCTTCACATTAATTTCATCAGCGACTCTTTCTGCAAATTCGCTGCCGATACCAGGAACTGAGTCATTTCCAGTTTTAACTAATTTCTTTGATTCATTATCAAATTTAAATTCGTTTCCTTGAATTAAAGATTTAACTAATCTTGAAACAAATGGTGCTTTGTTGAGTAAATGATAATCTTCAAGAACATCACCTTTTACTGTCTTTTGGAAAATTATGTCAATCAATTGTGGTCTTAATTTGGTATTCACTTCTTCGAGGTCGGTAGGTGTAAGGATTAATTCTGTAATTGCTTGTGCGGCAATATTTACCAGTAATATCTTACTTATAGATTCATCATCCAATAATGCTTTGTAGATTGGTACTATTGATCTTTCCAATAATTCCGATTTTCTTTGTTCTTTATCCTTCTTGGAAGTTTTCTTGTATGCCAACTCTTCGTATCCCAATAACGCATTCCTCACATTTGGAGCAAAATATTTACCATCTAAACCTTTCAATAAATATAAGATTGGTCGTCTTGAAAATTTGTCTTGAATTAATTCAGGAACTAGTTCTTTGGTGAATACTTCATTACCAAAGGATTTGAAAATCAAAACGGTATCATCAACCGTCATGAATAACGTAATCAACACAAGATTACCATACTCGTTTTTGATTAATTCGTTAGTGTGACTCTTTAAACCTCTGATGATTACTTTACGTTCTTTGGCATTTGCAAGAGCTATCAAGTTACAAGCAACATCACAACCTTCTTGTGTATGTACCAATTCTGCAAATTGTTCCCCAAGTAAATCAATAAAATCACGAATAGCGGAATCATTAGCTTCCAAATCACTAATCAACACAGTAACATACTCTTTCATAGCAGCGTGTAAAATTTGAAACCCAGTTGACCCTTTTTCAACTGATGCTTTGATAGTTCCATACAAATTACTCATAATTAATTGTTTCTTTTCCGCCAGCTCTCCAGTAACGCCCAATATAGTTTGTCCTTTTCCAGAATCTCTGAAAACTGCATATTGTGAACCCCAGAATTCTCTAATCATTTGTTGTTTCTGTTCTGCAGTTGAATAAAGAACATATAAATCTTCCACGACATATGCACCTTCTCTGTGTCTCATTAGTTTACGCAATTTACCGTGCAATTCATCCACAATAGCAGCCCTAGATTCTTTAGACCCATAATGCAAAAGTTTAATCAACAAGTACTTACCATAAGCAGAAGTAGCCAATTGATAAAAAGAACCTTTTAATGAATTCACTATAACATCCCTTCTTTCCTTATCAGAATATTTAATCATAGTTTGAACAACACGTGATGCATCGTGTTTCATGACAAGATCATTAATCACATCTTTAGATAATTCCCACATTTCATCACATAATTTTTCACGTTGTACTTTACTTGGTGCTGGTTTAGTAACTCTTAATTTTTCCCATAAACTTTTAATTTTTTGAACTTCAATTCCTGATTTTCTTTGTAATTTACGTTCACTTAATAACTTTTTCTGTTCTGAATGTTGTTCTTTAGACGATTTTTTATTAGGATCTGGTGTGCCAGTAGATTTTTCTTCTTCATCATCATTTTCCTCTTCATCATCTTCATCGTCATCATTCTCTTCTTGCTCTTTACTTTCATCCAAGTCATCCAAATCATCTTCATCTTCACTAATGTCTAATTCATCACCAGAGCTTGATTCTTCATCTTGATCTAATTCATCTTCAGAAATTTCACTTTCAGAAGGTGGTGAAGGAAGTTTTTCTGGAATCTTTGCTTTTTTAGTAGCACTTTTGCCTTCATTCTCGGCAGAACGTTTGACACCTTTAACTTTGTTACCCATGATTATTCTAATGTAGTTTCCGGGTCTGATATGATAAAAACTAGTGTCAAATCTGAAAATGGAAAATAATTCAAAAACTAAAAAAAAAAAAAAAAACTTCTCTACGATGGGCATCTTAAATTTCGGGTCGTGCGAGTTCACCAGAAATCCAATTTGGTTTAGGAGCAGTAAATTGTCTAGAACAAAAAAAGAGCCGGATAATGAGAACATGTGGAGACAAGGGTTTTCACAGTTTATGATCTAGAACCCACCTTGATATCAAATAAATGTTTAAATCGATAGTTAGGAAGGCAACACCTTTGATAGCATTTGGAGTGGGATTAGCAGCATTTCCAAAAGAATGGAGAAAAGGTCAATTTAATGATAAGAAGTTGTTGGTGATCAATGACTCCGTGTTACAACAAATACAATCAACCAATACATATAAGGAACTACTCAAGAATGTTGATCTCAAACAATACAATTCGAGCCATGCTTTTCCTGACCAACATCATAAAAATTATGTGAATACGGGACTTTTATTTGGCCCAGATATGATGGAGATTGACCCCATTGTTTTCATTGATGAGAAAAAAGGGGAATTGACCAGTTTCTATTATTTGGGAGATAAGTTAATTAGTCAGGATGGTCAAATTCATAATGGGATTGTCTCCACAATATTGGACGAAGGGTTATGTTCCGCTGGATTCCCGTTGTTACCTTCCAAAAAAGGGGTTACTGCTAGTTTGCTGATTGATTTCAAAAATCAAGCACCACCCCGGAGCACAGTGGTGCTACACGCGAAAGTGAAAGAAGCAAAAGGAAGGAAAGTTGTAATTGAGGGACATTTGGAAACATTGCCATTGAATAAGTCCGAGAAACCATTGTTAATTGCGGAATCTAGATGTGTACTTGTGGAACCAAAGTGGTTCAAGTACTTTTCTTGGCTTCAAGTATAAGCCATAAGCCTTGTACTGGAAAGGTTTTTTGGGGGAGCTAGGAATGTATACGACCAAATTATTACGTCACGCATATGGGGGTGGGTTTGTGTATGAGAGTGTGTATTTTTTTGTTCAAAGTTGCACCCAAATATACAGGAGGATTGTTTTTGTTTACTCCGGCAAGTGATTGTTGAGTTCCGTAGATGAAATCGATTTCGTAAACATAGTTGCGCCCTTAATTACAACCGACTACATGTAGATCTCGCCAATTTATACTTCCATTTGGAATTTCGCCAAACTACTAGAATCGCATTTTTGCGAATCCAAAACATGTAGATTTCATTGTTTTGAACCCCCTCCCGGGTACTATTTATGGTCTAAACCAATCTATCAGTGAACTAAGAGATTCCCTCCCCCCCGTGGCAAGTGTTATTTCCTTTGAGGTTACCACATAATGATGTCATCCATCCGTCCGTTCTAATAAAAATAGTAAACTCCTCTGGACTACCTGTTGATTGCTATCCTGCATACAAGCGCTATGCATGGTTATGCCCGCTTGGGCTGTTCAATGATGTGGCTGCGATTCAGCAATATGGGAAATTTTCCATACCATTTGCCACTAGTTTACTAATTTAGCAATTCTAGTTCTTCGAGAAATCAATGACATCAATAGCAATCAGTTTTTAATTTAATGCTGTACTGTGATATTTTATTATTATTTCTAAAGGGGGAGGCGGTTTCGTAAAGTTGCTTCTAGCAACCCCTTTAAAAAACATTAATTCACTTTCTCCACTTGCTTTGGACTGTGTTGAATTGAAAATTTGGACTATAAATAGAGGTCAAGATCCCCCTGTATCCTTGATCAATTTTTTTTTAATTCTTTTCTATCATTAACAAACAAATAAATAAATAACAACAAACATGTCAGACTTCGGTAGAAAAGATATTGGTGATAAAATTGAATCCAAATTAACCCCAGATTCTCAAAAATCCACCCCACAACAATTTGCTGACAAGGCCACTGATGCCCTTGACTCTGCTGCTGGTAAAGCCACCTCAGAAAACGACAAATCATTTGTCCAAAAAGCTTCTGATGCTGTTTTCGGTGACAGCAAATAGAGAGTGAGCTATTCAACTGGATTGATGTTTTTATTTTTCGGATCAGTCAGAGATGCTTTGCTGTTGTCCATTTTGATAAATAAATATTTTTAGTTTACTTTTCTAGCAAGAATAAATTAAATTTGATAAAAAGTATTAAATAATGTAGATGATGTTGGGTAGTGAAGTTTACTATTTAGTATGCTGTGTGTGGGGTCGATATCAATTGGTAGCCTTGACCAATTGGTAGCAAATGTATTCCACCCGCGTCTTTCTTTTTATTGCTCTCAAGATCAAACAACAAACACGCTCAACTGAACAAATAAATATAAGACACGCTAAATTTCAAAATTTTTTTCTTTCCGATTCGTCATCATTCTTTCATTATATAAACAAAACCCATATTACTACGATAAAAAAATATGACCATACCACCCAACACAGCAGAACAAGCCTACCTCGATCTATGCCAAAGAATCATCGATGAAGGTGAACATCGTCCAGATCGAACAGGAACAGGAACAAAATCATTATTTGCTCCACCTCAATTACGATTTGATCTTTCCAATGATACTTTCCCATTATTAACAACCAAGAAAGTTTTCTCCAAAGGTATCATTCATGAATTATTATGGTTTGTTGCCGGATCTACAGATGCGAAAATATTGAGTGATAAGGGAGTTAAGATTTGGGAAGGAAATGGATCGCGTGAATTTTTGGATAAATTAGGATTAACTCATCGTCGTGAAGGTGATTTAGGACCAGTTTATGGATTTCAATGGAGACATTTTGGTGCTGAATATAAAGATTGTGATACTGATTATACAGGACAGGGATTTGATCAATTACAAGATGTTATTAAAAAATTGAAAACAAATCCTTATGATAGAAGAATTATTATGTCGGCTTGGAATCCTCCAGATTTCGGGAAAATGGCATTACCTCCATGTCATGTCTTTTGTCAATTTTATGTCAATTTCCCTTCTGAATTACCTGAATCAAATGTTTCAAAACAATCTAAAACTGTTAGACCTAAGTTATCTTGTTTATTGTACCAGAGATCTTGTGATATGGGATTAGGTGTTCCTTTCAATATTGCCTCATATGCATTATTAACTAAAATGATTGCCCATGTCGTTGATATGGATTGTGGAGAGTTTATTCATACATTAGGAGATGCCCATGTTTACTTGGATCATATTGACGCGTTGAAAGAACAGTTTGAGAGAACTCCTAAAGTATTTCCTAAATTGATTATAAAAGAGGAAAGAAAAGATGAAATCAAAACAATTGATGATTTTAAATTTGAAGATTTTGAAATAGTTGGGTATGAACCATATCCACCTATCAAAATGAAAATGAGTGTATAGAATATTATGTATTAGCCTAAGATAGAAAATATGTATTATAAAAAAAACGTTAGCCATGAGTTGTATATCTACGATTTTTCTTTGATTTCCTCTCATCTTCAAAATCAAAGATGGATAAATCCGATTTAGCAGTTGGGTTGATCGATTTCCGTTTTTTGGAAGACGTGTCAGCTGTGTTTGTTATGGTAGTTAGAGCCTTACGTCGTTTCATTTGAGTAGTTCCTGCTTCGTCACCACCTTCCTGTGCATCGCCTGATTTCTTTTTAGAACCAACGGTGTTATTAATGAATACATTATCGCCAACAGCATCCATCATTTTAACAGATTCCCTTCTCATTTTGGCACGCATAGACACCGGTTTGTAACTAACTTCTTTCCTTGCTCTCGAAGATCTTTTAGGAGCATCATCAGATGATGTGCTATTGCCTGAATCAATTTGTTCAGATTCAAGTTTGATAGGTTGCATTACAGATTTGCTCTTTGTCTTCACCGATTTCTTGACCTTTTCAGTCTTATCTTTAGTTACTCTCTGTACTTCTTCTGACTTTGGTATTGATCCTTCGCTATCCACCTGGCCCTCGCTTGGTTTCGAAGTGGGTATTTCATTGCCTGGGAAATCATCTTCATCAAAGGTTGAATCAAAATTCCCTTGCGATTCCTTTCCCAGCGTAGGGATCCTGCTTTGTGATGCAGGAACAGATGATGATAATTTATCTTCATTTTTTGCTGTATCTGTAGGTAAATCATTTGAACTCCTACTTTCTGATACTGATTCCGAAGATGTTTTTTCTTTCTTCTTTGAAGATTCAGTCAGTGAAACATCTGATTCCAGTTGTTCAAAAATAACTGAGCAATTACGTTCTCTATTTTCATCTTGTGGTTCCTTTGTGAAATATTGAGGTACTCCATATTTACTAACTTTTATTTCTGTTGAATTATCTGCGATATTAAATGCTGGAGCTGGTGCTGGTGCCGGAGTTGGAATTGGTGTAATTGATTTCAAGGATCCAGATGTAGAAGATCTTAATGAATCCTGTAAGGCATCCAATTGTAAATTTCTTTCCAAGTCATTACTAACCCGCAACATTTGGATGAATTGTAAATCATCATATAAATTGTTTGTTGTATTTGATTCAAATGAAGTGATTAATGAAGATACCACATTCCGAAGTCTAGACACTTCCGTCTCGGACTGATTTAATTTATGTTGTAGTTCAGTTATCTTATTTGAATAAACAAAATTCCGTTCACGTAATATTCTATTTTTGTCAATATAATCTTCAATCAGTTCATTATCTCTTGTGACTACGCCATATGATGATGATGATGATCCCGCTTTGGTTGTTGTTGTTGATGATGATACTGCTAACGTTTGCGAGGGTGGGTTATTTGGAAAATTTATGGACAGTCTTCTTCGATAGCTGTATAGATCTGATTTCCTGGCCATCCTGAACAATTTTCAATACAAAATGGTGACTGATTGGTAGTGGGTGGTTGTGATGTATAATGATGGTTGTAAAAAAAAACACCAAAAAAAGTTGAGACAAACAAAATCAAAATCAAGAAATCAAAACAAATATTTCTCATCAACAAAAAACACGCCCTAAAAAAAAACAATTAAACTTAATACACATAAGATCATAATCCCAACCAACCAACAAACCAACCCATCATGCTGAAGAAGACAAACGTGAATGACCGCATATATAAAGAGATAGCAGAGAAGAGAGAAAGACTAGAAAAATTGAGAGAATTCAAACTACTAACAGATAACCTTGTTGATCAACTAGAATCAATTGGTGATAAATTAGAAACCATGAATGGAGGTACTGCTAGTGTTGCCTTGATTTTAGCTAATTGGCAAAGTGTAGTACAGGCTATTTCATTAGCTTCTATTGGATTAAACCAACCCACTGGTGATGGTGATGATAGTCAAGGAGCGTTTCCTGAACCATTGGTAAGAATACGAGTTGGAGAATCTGTTGAGGAAAATGGCAAGGGAGAGGATGATGAGGAAGATGAAGAAGAAGAAGAAGAGGTTGATGTTGTCCAGATGGATCAACTAGAGTCGGAAGAATCTATCCAATAATAATTCTACAATATATATATTAAATTTGGTTATATTTTAATCTCATGAAAGTTTAGCTTGTTCTTTAACGGATTCCACCCATGATTTAAATTTGTTATTTTTAAGTTGTTTGGATAATTGAGTTATTAAAAACTCGTTAAATTCCTTAATAGTGAGATCATCTTCATATTCATCATCAATTGATGGGTTAGTTAAAAGTGAATTTAACTTAGATATCGCTTCTGGTTCCTGTTGCAACGTCTTGTATAAGGCTGATTCAGTGGCTTTTCTTTTTGTAGTTTCATCGTTATCATTTGTTAGGTATGTAATATCATCATCGCCCAATGTTAATAAACGTAATAAAATTGCAGAATAATAATAATTGGCAATACTTTTGTTGTAAATTGATTTTGCAATTTTGAAAGCATATGCAAACCCAGACTTTTTAAGAATTGAAGGTTTGATGGTTGTCAACATGTTGATTATTTCTCCAGTTGATAATTGCAAGTCTTTCACAAATTTATTGAAATATTCATCAACTATTGGTTCAACATATTTCTTTTCAATTTTTTGATTAATATAATTCTTAATAAACAAAGATTCCTTAATAGCTTCTATTCTACCGACTTCGGCAACAGAATTTTTCACAAACTCTTGATATTTTATTATCAACAATTCAGTATTGATATCATTCAAATTTTCATTGTTCCCCGAAGCAACAGCAGATAATTTCGCAAGGGAATACTTTATATGTTGACTATTCAAATCATCAACTTGTTGAGCTGCGATAATTAAAGAATTGGATGCTTCAGTAAACTCATCATCCAATAAATATCTGATCCATGCCACTTTTGCTGTTTTTTTTGGATTTTCTTTGAAATATTTTAATAGATAATGTTTATAATTTGTGAAATCTAGTAATAATGCTTGGATTTTATCTTTCTCCAAATAATCATCATATACACAACTTGCAAATTCATAACCAAATTCTTCAAAATATTGAGCATAGTTTAATTCTTCAATTGGTGTGGTTTCTCTTTCAAGATCTAAAATCGTTGCCAAAGATGCATAATCATGATATCTTTCAGCAATCTCAGTTGCTTCTTTATCAAGGCCGGCTTTTAATAAAACTCTAATCCAATAAGATTTACGATTATTATACCAAGATCGATAATCTTTAAGTTGATCTTCATTAGTTGCCTTCATGTAAGCAATAGCACTATTGACAAAATAGTACAATATTTGTACTAAATGATAAGCATCTGATGAGTTGGCACCACCCAAGTTAACAAAATCACGAGTGAAAATCTCTTCCACTCTAACTATCAAGTTGGTTTCAAATATCCATGATTTCTGAACTTGATGAATGTATTCAACATCGTTTAAATAAACTCCTTTATATAATGTATTTATAATAAGTTCAATCACTGGTAAATTTTGTTCCATTAATTCTTCAATAAATTTGGTGAGTACTTGATTAATGTTTCTAGTATCATGAGTGAAAAAATCTCTTAAATCACCAATTTGTTTCTGTAATACCGATTTCAATTGTTCATTACTATCAATAATTTTCCACATTTGGTAGGCTACATCTGATTTTTCCAAACTTTCCACAATTTGCGGGATAATGGGGATATCGAAATTTCTTTGAACATAGTCAATAAGCTTCTTGTATAAATTAGTTTTCAAACCTGTTAAATCTGATAATGATGGTAGGGATTTAGGTAAATAAGGAGACGTTGAATTCAATACCTCTTCAATAATTATTTCTATTGCTTTGTGGATAGTTTCTTTATCAAATCTTTGGGATAAGTCAAAATCAATTTCTTTAATGTCGGAATAAAAAATTGCTTGTTCAATATGAGATTTAACAATAGCTAATGGTTCAATAACTTCATCGGTTTGAGATTCCGGGAATTTTTCTACTCTAATCACACCAAAATTCTTGGTTATTAAAACTATTGCTGGGTTAGTTGATGGTGATTGGTTCTCATATCCACTTCCAATAAATTCCACAGATGGTTTGAATCTGACAACATCTTCCCATCTCGGTTTGTAATAATAAGTCAAAGTATTTTTAGATCCAACATATGATGTGTTTAAATCGGTAAGAATTATAGAACCATCAATTATAACAAATGCGGTTTTCCCTGGTTTTGGTAAATAAAGTTTAGGTTTTGAAATTGGGATACTTGCTGTTTTCAATTTATGAGATCCAAATGCTAATGTTCCTGATTTATCAATCTTTAAAGTAACCAAATATAAACTTTGGTCAACTTGACAAAGTGCCAAATAGATATCTTCAAGGGGCCAAATATCTAAAAATGTGACTGATTGATTAGATCCTGGGAAAGTATCCACATCGATATGTATGGATTGTCTAAATGATTTCCTTCTATCAACATAAGGAGAAGAAGTGGTTGAGAATAAATTGTAAGTATACAAATAAAAATTTCCTGATGAATCCAAAACAATAATTTCTTGAATTGTACCATGATTAGATATTTTTCCAGATCTAATAGCCACAATTTCACTAGGTTCTGTTTTGAAAAATTTCAGAAAAAACCCTTCATTGTTTAATAGTTCCATATATCCCAATTGTGGTTTGCTTTTAAAATCTCTAAGTGAAATTAATATACATCTTTGTAATGAAGTGGCAACCACGATACCTGCAGGTTCGACATTTTCTGCCAATGTAATATACTCATCTTGTTTCAAAGAAATGGTTATTTCCAATGATTTATCATTTATTAACCCTAAAGTAGGTGCATGTTGAACACTTTCATAAAATTTAATTAATCCAGACACTGAATCCAATATAACTAAACCAGGATCTTGACCCGTACCACTTGAAGGTCTAGTCAAAATGGCCATAGGTAATTGGAAAATAGATTTATCAATGGGGAATTCAATGGATAATGGTGTTGCATCAGTAGATTTATATCCCCAAACAAAGATTGAATTTTCATTTACAACTAATGAAAAATTTGATTCTGAATCTGAATAAGCATTGTCAAATGATTGTGCTTGAGATTTGAATATTGATGGTAATGCTGGTAATCGTGATACACAATAATGTTCATTCTTTGTAAGTTCATGTGCAATTTCCACCGGCACAGAATCCGATTGCTTTACTGTGCTACGTGGTTTGAAAATTGACATTAAGGGCGGCAGTGGTTTGGGGTTTTTTGTTTTTGGTCAAGTTGTTTATGAGATGAAAGTTTCAGAATTTTTCCTTTGTTTTTTTTTTTTGGTGGTGGAAGTTTTGGTTGGATTTTTCTTTGCTCTACGTTTTTCTTCCCATGAAGCGAGAGATCGACCGACCGGACGACAAAACAGGGCGAGGCGACTCGACTCGTACGGCTTCAGCCAGAAACACTTACAATGGTTTGGAAAAGGGACCATTATTACTACTACTATACATATTATAAAGTTTATAAATTTTATACCTTTTGTCTTTTACTTGATGGTTCTTCTACTTCATCAGCAAAATATTCTTCTTCTGAAACATACACATCATCTTCTTCCTCTTCACTTTCTTGATCATATTTTTCTTTCAAACCTTTCATCTTTCTAGTTTGTAATTTACTTAAATCTTGTTTACCAACGTGTATTTGAGCAACTTTATCACCCATGAAATCAGTAGAAACATTCTTTTTAACTTTAGCTTCCAATTGTTTTGGTTTCTTATTAGCTTCTTTTTCAACTTCTGGTGCTGGAGTTGTTCTTCTACCAATTTTGAAATCTAATCTAGGACCAATTTCATCCAATTCTACTCTTGGTAATTTTTGTCCTGATTTGAATGTTTTCAATTTATAAACTCTGAAATAAACTAATGGTAATACTTTGTCATTATTCACATCTTCGATTTCTCCCGTGGATAACGCAATCACATATTGTAATCCTGCAACATCTTGTAAATCGGTTTCTTCACCACGGAAAAAATCAAGAAACAATGATTTCACATGTTGATAAACTGGATGAGAATCAAATAATGGTCCATTAAATACAAACATTGGTTTTAATCCAATTGTGAATGTTAATTTCTTGAAATCTTGTAGTAATTTATGATTTTCTTGTATGGAAAATTCAATCATATCATAAACTTTATGATTGAAAAAACGAACAAAAGTTAAAGTCTTTGGTCTTTTTTTATTATTTGATGAAAAAACCATTAATGAACAATCATTCTTCTCTGCGAAAAACTCTAATTCAGTAGAATCGTCAAATGGTCTAATGTCATTCTTTTTGGAAAATTTCTTAACAAATGGTTTTTTAAAAGCCATTAAATCACACATTACATCGTGTAAAAATTTATTCCCAGTGGAACCAGGCACAAATAATGCTTGTTTTGTATTCTCAACTAACTTAGCTTCCTTTTTAGCTAATGCTCTTTTGGAACGAGCATTCTTTGGTTTAATCGTTCTAATCATTGTTGTTCAGCTCGTTAGTGAATAAAGTTGGATAAAAGTTATTGAAAATATTTTTTTTTTTTTTTGGTAGTTTCTGTCGTGAGATGAGATTGTAATTTTTTTTTCCCTGTCGCCAGAGTTGAGTTGAGTTTCGCTCCCCGAAATATCTAGAACCACCACCACCACCAATATATAATAAATCTACAAATAGAATGGGTCCACTATATAAAAAATTCAATAGTGAATGCTTCTGCTTAGGTGAAAACTAAAAAAGAACATAGTTCTACCAAATTTTAATAATTTTCTTCACTAGTTCACCAAAAAAAAAATGCAAAAAAGGTAAGTAGGTCCTATCCGGATTCGAACCGGAGTCGCAAGGAGGTTTCTAAATCAAAACCTTGTGTGATAACCAACTACACTATAGGACCAATTCCAATTTTTGTAACAAAGTAACCTCTGTTCCTTGTTACAATTGGTAGTGCACCTTGTAGTGCACTAACCAATTAGTTAGTGCTTGCGTATTCACAAGAGACAGAAGAAGTTATTCGTCAACAACGTACATAG
This sequence comes from Candida gigantensis, assembly GCA_030557085.1. NCBI lineage: Eukaryota > Fungi > Ascomycota > Pichiomycetes > Serinales > Debaryomycetaceae > Candida > Candida gigantensis. The sequence continues at coordinate 53,246 of JAKTVG010000387.1, forward strand.
TTATCTTTTAGTTCTTTACTTAATATTAATTCCTCTATCGTATACTCTATATTATAAAGAGTATTACGTAATGTCTTGTGACTAAACCTCACTTTCTTATATTTGGTAGCATTGCCCTTTCCTCCCTTCGAGGTGTGTGAGTTGTTCCAGAGAAGCCCAAGGATGTTGTTCAATTATTTACCAGATGTGTCTACAATGGAAGCAATCCCATTTTTTT
>JAKTVG010000388.1:0-53188 GCA_030557085.1 Candida gigantensis
AATGGCCAAGCAGCAGCTTCCTGTAAATTGGTATTACTTGGAACTTTGGCGATTTCGGTTTTCATGAATGATTTGGTATTAATTAATAAATATTGACTAAATGTACCATCTCCCGTAATCACTCCGGAGTGGAAACCTTGAACAAAGTCTCCAATTTTGAACTTGTTAACATTGGAACCAAGTGATAATATTTCACCACTGAAATCTTTACCTATTCCATGTTCAGTAAATGGTGGGAAATAAATCAGCTTCTTCAATTTACCATCAACTGGATTAATTGAAGCATAATGGATTTTAACTAAGATATCATTTTCTGGAATTATATAGTTTCCTTTGGCATCTGTTTTGAAATCAAACTTGTCATTAATAATTCTTAACGGAGAACTACCATTTCTGTAAGCCCATCTTTTATACATAAGTTGACTCATGTTTAGTGTTGTTCACTGTTGAAAATATTGAAAAAGTGGAAAATCAAGCAATGTTGAGAATATCAAAAAAAAGGGAAAATCAAGAAATTTAAATACTTTCTTGTTTTGATGTTTATTAATCAGTTATAAGGACCATTCTCTGTTGAAGAATTCCATTGAAAGTCTTGATTATTAATTGATGCACGATACGGAGGTAGCAATCGGAGAATGGCAACGAAAAAAAATGGCCAAGTCACCTTTAACAACTTTGTAACCTTCCCCGGATTTAAATATTTATGTCACGTGACTAGTTGATCTTTCTCCCCAATTACAAACGTTCCTACGATGTTCCTAATATCCACTGCAAAATAGAAAAAAGTTGTTACCCCTTCAATGAAGCATCCAGGCTTACTTCCAGTTTAAAAGTTTGCCAGGAGGCCAAAAGTTTGAATACCCTTAAAAACAACAGACTACTTTTCCATTATTCAATAATTCAAGTGGGAGGAATACTACTTTCTTTAATCCAATTGCTTCCAATTTAGCACATTTTCTCAAGTTCCCACTGTTTCCTTGATTTATTTGTTCACTTTTCGGTGAGTTATTTTTTAGCATTTTCAAACATTTACCACGGTGTTAATACGATAAATACAATTTTATAGCATCTATCACCGGCAATTCTCTTCTAAAAATTAATAAAAGTAGGAATTAAAGTGAGAACTCGCGATATATTTAGGATTCAATGTGTCAGCTATTGACCACATTACCTTTGTAGTGTCCTGTGACTGTTGCCAAAATTGTTGCCAAAATTGGTAAGAACGCCGCACCCAAGTCCCAATTCGTACGCGTTCTCTTTCGGTTTTTTCTTTCTTTCTTTTCTTGTCCCTGTTGTCGCTAGAACAAGAAAAAAAAAAATTTTTTTTTTTTAACCACTGCACAATATCAAAAACCAAACATCGTTACTCTAATCTAAAAGAACAGATAAGAGAAAGACTTTGTATAACTATATTATAATTATATGCATACACTCCTGAATTATGATTAGTTTCAATGAATTCCCACCAACGTTTGACCAAACGGTGAAACCACCAGCATTAACCACCGGGTTGATCATATTCACATTAATATTTTGTTTAATCAAATCATTCACACCTTATACTTTGGAAAGTTTGATCTTGTATCCACGAGCACCATTGGATTTAAACTTAAACAGTATTTCATTCTATTCAATGGTCCATGTCAATTACTTTCATTGGTTATGTAATATCTTCACCATAACCACACCGTTGGCAATGTTTGAAATGAAACACGGTACCATTCGTACCGGGGTGACTTTGAATTTGTTGACTGTTATTGCTGGATTGCAGTATTGTATCGTGGGGTTGATTTTGTATCCAAACACCGGAGTAATTGGATTATCAGGAATTGCATTCCTGATGATGAGTTATATGGCATACCAAGAGTCAAAAGTTAGACCCGTCATGGAAACTATTCGTTTATCAGAAACATTAGAGTTCAAGTTGTATACTTTGAGTGCCCCCTTTTTGGCAGCATTGGTGTTTATGGTTATTTTCCCAACTAGTTCTTTGCCGGGGCATTTGTTTGGAATCTTAACAGGGTACTTGTTGAGTTACGGATACTTAAATGTGTTGTACCCGCCAAGAAGGATTATTGTTGCCATTGAGAGTAAAGTGGGTGGGTTAATTGCTTTGATAAATACTATTGTAACCTTTTATAGAGATCCTGAAGAAAATGATGCGATTGTATAGAGTAGGTGGGTAGTAGTAATAGTGATAATAGTATTTGTGCTAGATGTTCTTTTATGGAGAATGAGATAGTACATTATATTTACGCATATAATGAAAGAAAGTTGTATGACATCTATATGGATGTAGTAAGCAAAACATATTTTCGATTTCAATCCCCATAAAGCCGTACTAATTAGGGTGTAAAATGAAGTTAATTGTGATCCATTGGAATTTACAAAATTTTATAAGAAATTTTCAACAAATATTGAGCAAAAATGTACCGTACCCCATACTAGATTACCGACTCCGGCAATTGCGGAATTATTCCCCTACAATGCTATGGTTCAACATGGCATTGCAGATTTTCACTTTAGTTGATAACTGAGAGGATGATCTAACACCCTTAAACTTGTTCTGTAGGTAACTCGCCATCACGTGAGACAATCCTCAAAAAAACAACATTTGTGCGGCGCAAAAATACTCCTTTGGGTAGTTTGAAAAGAAAGCCTAAAAACTCACAAAAGTTGTGAGTAACTGACATGAGGTTCTAATATAAAAGTTTCTTGAATAATCATTTTAAATAAGATTATTTTTTCTAACATAACACTGAGATTAAATGTTATAAATGTCACAAATATTTATGGAAATTTGAAAATTTGAGGGCATTCTTTTGATTTACATAGTTAACGAAAATTTGAAAATGAAAGAAATGTGCGAAAAGCAAAACAACAATTTACTAACAAAACAACAAACGAGAACAAAAGTGTACGGGAGTAACAAATAGTTTGAAAACGTAGAAAACTTGTAAGCAACTAATATAGAAGTCCTATATAAAAGTTTCTCCAAATTACTTTTTAAACAATTATGTACTTTCTAATTTTGCAATGAAGGAAAATTTCATTATTGTAATACTTTTTTACTAATCGGGGCATAATTTTTATTATGCCCTAAAACGATTATTTTTTGCAGAAATAATTTTGAATGTCCTTCATCTACTGGGTCACATGGTAAAACTGCTTTTGAATCACGTGCACAGCAACTGGTAGCGATATGTTTCTTGCTGGTGTGCTTACGTTTGAGCAGAGTGCCAAGGCAGAAAATGATCCGTACCACGTGATCGTTGTCTAATTTTACTTATTTACGTATATAATTTATACCAATTATGCTTGCTTATCAGAGGATATGTATGGGGATATGTATGGATATATGGATAAAAATATGGTGGGTTACTCCACTTTTACAGTTTTTGAACAGAGGGCACACACACACTCTTGTGTTAACAAATAAGAAGCAGAAGAAAAAAGAAAAAGAGCATGGGTAATATTATTATCATCATACTGTAATAATAACAATACTATCACGTTACACTTGATATCACTTTCAATTAGGATTAACATACATAATCAAGTAATACATAGTGTTCTTATTACCATTTCAGTTAAATGTACTGGTCCACATCAATAACTACAGAACACAACAATTGCTATTAACAAACACCCACTAAAAATTTTATTCATTTGTCACATTCATCCCCACACATAGGTACACCCACTCCTTGTTTTTAGATCCTTGTTTTTAGCAATGGTAAATCCAACAAATGATAATATAGACAATAATAAGATTAAATCACCTGCCATTGATAACATAGGGTCATCGTCGTCTTCGCCATCTACACTGAAACCAATTAGCGCCACTAGCAAAAGAAAGAGTAAACGCAACAAGCAAAAGTATAAAAACAAGAGTCAATATTTCAACAAACCTAATGGTATACTAAATAAATCACACGAATCTTTGGGAACAATGGAAGAAGATAACACAGATCATCACCATCAAACACAACACGACGAGGAATCAGATGAAAATTACAAGACTGCACCAGTAATATCGGAAACGACGACAACTCCTCCACCACCTCCAGCACTTCAACAAGAATTCAGTAGTTATAAATCACCCAGAAAGGAAGCAATAATGCGTTATAAACAAAATAATGATAATACCTTTAATCAATTGTCTGATATTAAAGGAAACTTAAAACCAAAAGAACCTGAAACGAACCCACAACATCTTTTAAATAACACCACGCATATTAATAATCAAACCACTCCTCCTTTGGATCTAGATGAGAAAGTTACGTTATTCAAATACAAATCACTGAAAATATTGGAATTGATTAATCAAAATAATGTTACTGGATCATTATTAGCACACGGCATATTTGAAATTTTCCAATTACACCATGGCGATGTCACATATTTATCATGTGGAACTAATTTCATTTATCCTTTATTACCAAAAATTAAGATATTTAGAATTACCGCGAATCAATTCTTATTACCTTTGGTCAACCCAGAAAGATACTGGAAAATATTTATAAATAGTGAAGAATTAAACGTTATTGACAATTTAATTAATGTGTTCCAAAGAAATGTTCAATACCTTAGTTTGCATTTGGACAATTCCAATAATTCTGAGACGAATAAAGAAGATTTCAAGACTATAGATATAAAGCCTACAGAATTAGAATCACCAACTAAAAATATTTATATTTCAAATGATATACCTGATTCCCCACCATCTGCACCAATTTCTCCAAATCATTTTCAAAGTTCATTCCAAATATCTCCTCAAAATAGACAAATTTATTCAAGTAAATCACAAAGTTTTGAAGAATCTCCTTCAAATAATATCCACAAGAAAGAATCAATACAATCTTTAGATACAAACATGGCATGTCTTGATATAAATTCAAAATTATTAATACATCAACCGAAACCAAAGAAATTCTCGTTCGATGGTCCCTCTCAACAACCCCAACAACAGCGATCAAAGCAACAACTACATCACGCACCCAGCAACATTCATGAATATGGTAATAAATATGCTACTATCGATGAAAAATCAGAATCTTCAATGGACTCACTACTAGATGAATACGAGGAGAATATTCACAAATCTAAATCAATTGCCCTGAGACCACAAACTAGACAACCATCTATTATATCCATGCAACATCAACGTGTTCCACATTACAATCGGAATACTTATCAACAAGAGAAGTTTAATGATGAAGATTTAGCTCAGTATTATGCTACCGATACTCGAGTTTATCAAAATCAAAACCAACTCCAATCAAATCACCACAATTACAACGGATACCCAAGAAGTAGACGCTCTTCGAAGAGTGATTTGTATATTAATGGAAGTGGATGGATGGAACCTAATTTGAATAACAACCAAGCCAATGCCTATAGCAACTACAACACTAATAATAATAACCATATCCCGAATGCTAATATTAATTATAAGAAAATTCCAAAATCCAGATCTACTTACAGTATCAATAGTACCACGAGTGATCTCCATCAAATTTACAAGAACGTTTCATTAAGAAATAACCAAAACACCAAAATTGAAGAAGATTCGAAATCAATCAAGTCGATGTCGAGACTACCAACGCTGAGAAATACACCGATATACCAGTCAGACATGAATAGAAGAAGACAAAGCACATATATTGCGTCAACTAGTACAAGAAATACTGATCGAACAAAGACTGATGTTTTATTGAATTCGCAAGAGATTTATAGAATGTTGAGCTCTAAACCAGATAAACCTATTTTACAACAACCAACAAATTCCAAAAATAGCAGTTTTGCAGCTCGATTGTTTGGATGGTAGTTGAAAATTAGTTTTGAGTTTTTTACGGCTATTCTTAATACTATAATAAAATATATGTATATATCTTATTTTATTTATTTTATTTTTATATACAAAGTTTATTACAGATAAACAACGAAATGAAGCACTTCACTTAAGTCTAATTTCCTCTTTTATTTTCTTTTTATTATTTACAAGGCAGGAGCAGGTGCGCCAGGAATAGGGTTTCCATTAGCATCGACCAAACCTTGTTGCATCAACATCAATTGTTCATTACCAGCGGCTTCAAATTGTAAACCTAAACCTAAACGAGAAGTATTTTTAAATTGATCAATTTCACCAGAGAACAAGACGGAAACAGTAGGTAAGATTCTTTTTTCCAAGAAAGCGGCAATTTTACCTTTTGAATCAACTTGACCTCTGAAAACAGCAGTTCTATATTCATATTTTGCCCCAATTGTAGTTTGACCTTCAATGACTGGTTCAAAACCAACTCCCATTAATGGATCAGCAACTTGTTTCATAGTTGCGGCAATTTGTGTTTCTAACCCAGCTTCTACTTTATCAGTCACTTTTCTCCAGAAACTAGCAATCAAAGCACCTTGGGCCTGGAGTTGAGCGGATGCAATCCAATTCCCAGCATTATAACGAGCAACGTATGAAACAGCAGTGTCTGGTGGAGCCAATGGTTGTTTGGAATACATTGTTTCTAAACCAACTGCTAATTTCGAAGTCAATGATTGTAAAATAGATCCAACAATAACACCACTGAAATCACCACCACTTGATAAGAAATCAGGGTTTAAAGTTTTGAAATTGATGGAGAAATCATTTGCTTGATAATCTTGTTCCAATTGAATCATTGATGGTTGTCCATGAGCCAATTGTAATGTGATTTTAGAAATATTATATTTATCCCATCCATAATTGATTCTACCGGAAAATGATAAATCATTATCAATGTTCCCCTGTAAGAAATAATCATCAGTAGCATATAACGCACTGAATGCATATGCAGGCAACACATTAGATCCAACACTTAAAGTATGTGAAGTTTGGAAAGCAGGCATCATTGAAAATGCCTTGTTTAAATCAGCTCTTAATCCAGTGAAGAAATATTGACTCAAAAAAACATCACGAGACACTTCCTTGTTCAAATTCTCAATAGTTCCTGGGTTAGTCAATCCCAAAGACTTACGATGCTCGTTTATAGTAATGTAAACATCATTGATGTAACTGAAAACAGGGTTGGATGACCACAAGCCATTTTGTTTAGGTGGTTCCGTTGTCACTTGTGGTAAAGTAGGAATGCTTAACCTGGCTATATCTGCTGAGCCTAATGGGGTATTGACTGGTTGAGACATATGGAGTGGTTTCACTTGTTATATTATTATTTCTGAGGACGGGAAACCTTTGCCTTTATTGGGACTGGAGAAAGTGAAAACTTATTCACATCTTTTTTTCCGGCTTCTATTGGACTCGTTGAAAATTTTTTTACCACTACCTGGGATATGCGCACGACCTTTTTTTCGGATCATATATAACCTAGGGCAACTATCCTATAACAGCAACAACGACGAACAAGTGTAAGAGTTTTCATCTACAGAATGGTGTTTAGATCTGGAAATTCATTTGCTTCTATACAAACTTAACCACAAGTGTCTTATTTAATATCTTCTTCAGCTTCTTCAAACATTTTAAACAAATCGCTGATTTCTCGTTTCATAGATTTAGTCAACTCAACTAAATCATCACCAGAACGATTATACATTATACAATTAGCAAACATCAACATGATATCTCTTTCCAACTCTTTTACGGACAGGTACATTGGTGGATCATTTTTTGATTTCACAGCTTTCAAGATATTTTTCAAATCTCGTGGTTCTGCAACAATGTTATAATAGTCAGGTGCATCTTTCCCATTCACAGGATGTAAAAATGGTGATGAAAATCTATGTTCTTGAATAGAATGAAGGAGATTAACAGCAATGTTTTGGAATCGTTTGTGTTGTTGTGCAGGCGCTGGAGAACGTGAACGTTTGCGTGTTGATGGTTGCGGTGTTTCTAGGAGATCTTCACTTTCTGGAGATGCATTTGTAGTTGACACTGGCTCAGGTTCTTCTGAAGCGGGCTCATTGTCAGATAATACATCTTCTTTCACTGAAGGCGATTCTTGTTCTTCTTCTAGTTCTTCTGCCTCTTCTTCCGCTTCGTCTTCCGCTTCGTCTTCTGCTTCGTCTTCTGCTTCGTCTTCTGCTTCGTCTTCTTCAATGATCACTGTTTCTTCAGCAAGCTCCTTCTCGTCATCTTGTTCTTCTTCTTTTTCTACTTCTTGTATCTCTGTTTCGGGTTCCTGCTCTTTCGTATCCGTTACTTCTTCTGGTTCTACTGAAGCTTCCTTTTCTTCTTCAACATGCGGTTCTGTTTCAGTTTGTTTCTGTAGTTCCGCAGTTTCCTCGGTCTCTTCTTGGGATTCCTTTGTGTCTTCTTCTTCTATCTTTTCCAGTGCCGCTTCTTCTTCTTCCTCCTCTTCTTCTCCCTCTTCTTCCTCTTCTTTTTCTTTTTCTTCCTCTTCTTGTTGTTGTTGTACTTCAGTCACAGGCTCTTCGATAGGTTCTTCTACTTCAGGCAAATTTTCGTCAGCAACTGGTAAATCCAGTTTGGGTGCCACCGCAACTTCTTCTTCTTCTTCTCCTTCTTCTTTTTCACCTCCCACCACTTCTTCCTCTTGTTCGCTCTTTTCCATAGATTTCTCTGTTGTGATTTCGTCTTGAACTGTCACTTCAGCCTCGTCAATCTCCATTGCAGTTACATCTTCTTGCTCTTCAGAAGTTGCTGCAGAATCTTCCATAACGACATCAGCATTTCCAACATTTTCTGCAGCTGTTTGGACTATTTCGGCTGTAGATACCGTTTCGGTAGCTGCTTTTTCGACTTGTACTTCCTCTTCAACTGACGGCGCTGGTTCTTCCTGTACCTTTTCCGTTGCAACTTTAGCCTCGACTGTCGGTACTTCCACCACTTTATCTTTATTATTATCTTTCTCTGCGTTGACAGCCACTTCCTTGGATGGTTTTTTCTGCTTTTCCTTCGGCACCTTTTCAGTCTTCTGTTGCTTTGGTGGTGCTTGTTCTTGTGTTCCTTTATTCGGTGGGAGAGCTTTATTCGCAGCCTCCGCTGTCATTCCTTGTACTAATTCATTCTTTTTCTCAAGTTGTTGCAAATCTTTAGCACTTTTCAATAAATATTTGGCATACCTTAAAGTAGAAGTAGCCACGATATTTTTCAAAAAATTCTCATAGGTGTGAGGTAGAATATCAATCAAAACTTGATCTTGAGTAACAGTGACAAATTTATGATACAAAGTCCTCGTTATAATAAAAGATAATAGTTTTATATCTATTTGAGGGAAATGGATATCGATATTAGGGAACTTGGTACTATATTCTTGAGTGACGTGGTTTAAATCATGGATGAATTTGTTTACTGGGAATGATGCCTTGCAGTCTTTGAAATCACCTTCATATTGGCCCATTAGTTTATTTATTACTGATCCTACTAATATAATCAGCAAATCTGGATTGATTTTGACTTGTTCGGACATGGTTGGTTGGTGATTGATTGGTGATTTGTTTATGAGTTTGATGTTTTGGATGTTTTTTTTTTCAAAAGTTCGTCTGCCAGATTAAAACCGTTTTAGAGAAATGGCCGCAATTGAATTATTCTTACAAGATATACACAACAAATAATAAAATCGAAGATATAACGTTAAATTATAGTATAACAAACGGCTATAATGATAACTAACATATTTTATATACAGATAAATGAAACCAAAAAAGAAAAAAAATAAACCCAATATAGCAAGTAGACTTCCACCAGTTTTGCAGCGAATAACTCCCAAATTGTTCATTTTTCTTTTGATTCTAATACATTACGGTTGTTTTCGTTCTAGGTTTATCTTTGACCTTGTTGCATCAATATAGCACTATAAGATAGTTGTTAGTATTTGGTATTCAAACATATTTCCTCTTTGAATATTCTATTTTGTACATACTTTTGTTCTTGGAATCTTTGACCGACACGTTCACTATGTTTCAAGAACTTCTCTGAACATTTAGCAATACATGAAGATTCTTTGGTTGTCAAGTTATTGGAAGTAAAGTCATTAACACAATCATCGAAACATCTTGAGACCAAGTTGGAATATAAGTTCATGAAATCTTTCATTTGCTTTTGTTCAACAATTTGTTGAAATTCTTGTTGTTCTTTGACGTTTAATTGATCCATTTTGTTTATATGTATATGTATGACTTAACTTGTTATACTATTGAATATAAGAAAAGAGCAATTCAAATGGCAACTTTTCATATTGAACATTGAATGGAACGAAGCAACGAAAAAAAAAAATTGCATTGAAAAATTTTAATCCGGTCGTGCACCGAAGTAAGAAAACTGCACCCCACGAAATGGACACTTATATATGACTTCTATATTGTTGGTCTATTTACACAGTTCTATATTCTATATATACAGTTGAAGTTAACAGGCACACAATTCGGGTGCTCTTGGGAAAGCAGAAATATCTCTAACATTATCATACCCAGCCAAATAAGTAATCAATCTTTCAAATCCTAATCCAAACCCACCATGAGGTATAGTTCCTTGTCTTCTCAAGTTCAAATACCAATCCATATCTTCAATATTCATATTATGTTTCTGCATATTGGTCAATAAAACATCATAATCATGTTCTCTCAAGGATCCACCGGCCAATTCACCAAACTCAGGCATTAATAAATCAAAACATGCCACCGTTGGTTTTTCCGGATTATAATTTGCTGATTTTAACATATAGAATGGTTTTTGTTGCTCTGGATAATCAGTGATAAAAATTGGACTTTTTTCTGCTAGTAATCTTTCATGTTTCAATTGTAATGAATCACCCCAGTTGAGTTTTTCGGTATCTGGTAATTTTTCATTCAATTGTTCAATTGCTTCGGTGTATGTCATTCTTGGCCATTTTTCAGAACTAAGGATAGTTTTCCATCTCGATTGCACGTCTTCATTGTCAATCATAGTTCCGTGTAAATAGTCTGCACCGTCCCCAGCAATCGAATTGGTATTTGCAGCATTGGTTTGTACCAAAGCTTGAGCAACTGATCTTATCATATCTTCAGTAAACGTAACCACCTGATTAACATCATTAACATATGACAATTCAGCTTCCAACATCCAAAATTCACTTAAATGTCTAGTAGTATTTGAATTTTCTGCTCTGAAACAAGGAGTCAAAGTCCATGCACGATTTAAAGCCAATGCTAAACATTCAAGATGTAATTGTGTCGACACGGTCATATACGCATTCTTTCCAAAAAACGGAGGAGCTTTAGGATCCACTGCGTTGAATGGTTCAATCTTAAACACTTCTCCAGCGCCTTCACAATCGGAACTTGTAATTAATGGGGTTGTAACTTTTATAAAATCTCGAGATTGGAAAAATTCCATCAATTTGAATTCTAAAAATGAACGTAATCGTAAAAATGAAGCTAATGTCCCTGTTCTATGTTTGATTTCCGGGAGTGTTCTTAAAAATGCCATGGATGTTACCTTTTTCTGTAATGGATATTCATCCGTCACATCACCTACTATGGTTACTTCATGTTCTGGATTATTAGGATCATATTTCAATTCAAAAGCTTGTGTACCTTTTCCTTCAACCCATTCTCCCTTGACAATGATACTCTGTCCAACTTTGAATTTGGGATGTTCAGAACCTTTTAAAACAACATTCAAATTCTTACTAATGGAACCATCGGTAATATCTACAAACCCAACTTTTTTCGATGATCGATAACTTTTAACAAATCCTCTGGCTTCTAGAATTGTTCCAACTGGTGCAGGATTCGAAAGCTGATGCTTGATTGTAGAATTCAATAAATCACTTTTAAATCTTTTGAAAGATTTACATATATGTTTTGATCGTAGTAGCATTTGATTCTTTAATTTCCTGTTGTTGTCTATCAATATTGATTTTTCACTTGAACGATAAATCTATCAACACAGTGTTTTTTCTTTGAGTCACCGGGCACGTGACTAGATATGCCAAATTTTTTTCCCTTCAATTCAATCCTCATCAATAACCACTACTCTTCATTACAATCAATGCATACCCACCATTCACATAGTGGAGACTATGTTTCCCATGCAGTTGATCCACTAGAAGATATGGTGAAACTATACCATGACAAAGGGTTCACCATAGTTTGTTTAACAGAACATATGCCACGATTAGAAGATAGATTTTTATACCCTGAAGAAATTGATAAATCATATACCATTGATAATTTGAATCTTGATTTCAAACGATACTTGAAACACGCGGAAGATTTGCAATTGAAATATGCAGAACTGGGAATGAAGATTATTATTGGGTTTGAAGTAGAAGGGATCAATGTTGACCATATTGAGTATTCTTCAAAGTTGTTGGATAAGGTACAAATGAGTGTTGGATCAGTACATTTCGTGAATGAGATCCCTATTGATTTTGATCAAGTATCATGGTTGGATGCGAGGAAATCCACAGGAGAAAATACAACAAGGGCACTTTACTTGGCGTATTTCAAACTACAACAGAAAGTCATATCGACATTACATCCTACGGTAGTTGGTCATTTTGATTTGATCCGTTTGTTCCAACCCCACGATGATCTTGACAGCACCACGGGGAAACTCACTGCTGACGTGGATTTGGCGACAGATTGGCCTGAGGTGTGGGACGTGATTGTATCGAACATCAAGATGGTGAAACTGTACGGTGGATTGTTTGAACTTAATTCATCGGCATTTAGAAAAGGTTGGGATACCTCGTACCCAAAAAGAGATATCGCTGAAGCAATTATCAAATATGGGGATGGTAGATTCTGCTTATCTGATGATGCGCATTCTTTGACACAAGTAGGGTTGAATTATGATCGAATGTGGAAGTATATTAAATCTTTAAATATTGACAAATTATACCATCTAGATATAGAAGATGATGGGGGAGTGATTATACGCTCTAAAAATATAGAAGTCTTAGAAAAACAATCCAAACTTTTTGGGTGATTATAGATAAATATATATATATGGTTCGTTATATCTTGATTGAATCGTTTTGTTGTTTAGGTTTAGGTGAAATGATTGGCAATACTAACAATTTGACAAACAATAAACCAAACACCAACGTTGAAATAACTAGTCTTTTGTAATCACCCGATGGATACTCTGCGATAAAATCTTTGCCCAATTCAAAACAATTGATACCGGCTATCACAAACACTATAAGTTGAAGCAGAATGATGATTATTTTACCTGGACAAATCATATTTGCATGGAGTCTGATTGGTTGGTTGGTTGTGCTTTTTTTTTCTGTTTTGTTTTCTCTCGTAAAACATTCAATTACTCGATATATACACAACTATACAACATACATTTTATAAAAAACATCACGAGTTCTTCTACTCTAATAAGATCTACCAAACATACAGTAAGTAACAGCCTTCTTATCACATCTGACACATTTTTGACCTTCTTTCAATTCTGGTTGTTCAAATGGAATACATAATGATTTAGCACCCATTGAAGGAGCTTTTTCATCAACTTCTTCTTCTTCTCCATCATCTTTCTTGGACGATGAGTCCTTAATATCGTCTTCACAATCAGCATCTCCACACCATGGTGCTAAAATCACATTCTTTTTGTTTAAGGTTGGAACGAAATCTTTCCATTCGTCAACTTTAACACGATGGTCATCGAAATCTTGTTTGGCTTTGGTATACATTGCATCATGCATTTCATCTAATAATTGTGGAACTTTAGTTTCTAATTCATCTAATTTCACAATGTATTTCTTACCATCGTTTCTTCTAACAACAGTGACTTGACCACCAGCTAAATCCTTAGGACCAAATTCAAAACGTAATGGAACACCTTTCAATTCCCAATCAGCAAATTTCCAACCTGGATTGTAAATTTCTCTATAGTCACCAGTGGCTCTGATACCTGCTTTCTTCAAAGTTTCTTCAATCTTTTCAGCACCTTGGTTAATTTCTTTTCTTTGAGCATCGGTGGATTTGGAGGTAAGACCAACTGGAATGACAACAGCTTGGTATTGGGCAATTCTTGGTGGCATGACCAACCCTTTGTTATCGGAATGGGTCATAACCATAACACCAATGACTCTAGTGGACAAACCCCATGAGTTTTGGTATGCAAAGATTCTTGGTTTTTCGGAACCTTCTGGATTTTCAACAGAAATATTGAACATTTTGGAGAAATTTGTACCTAAATGATGAGAAGTACCACCTTGAATACCTCTACCAGTGGCTGAAATAAAACCTTCAACCGTAGTTGTGTAATCACCACCGGCAAATTTTTCATTCTCAGTTTTCTTACCTTTAACAACTGGGACAGCCAATAATTCTTCATAAACACCAGCATAAAAGTCTAAGATTTGTAAAACTTCTTCAGCAGCGGCATCTTTGGTCAAATGAGCAGTATGACCTTCTTGCCATAAGAATTCTCTAGTTCTTAAAAATGGTTGTGGATGTTTGAATTCCCAACGAACAACTGAGTTCCATTGATTCAATTTCAATGGTAAATCACGATGTGACCTAATCCATTTAGCATAGTATGGGTACATGACGGTTTCAGAAGTAGGTCTAATGGCAATATGTTCATCCAATTCAGAACTACCGGCTCTAGTAACCCATGCAACTTCAGGAGCAAATCCTTCAATATGATCTTTTTCCTTTTCCAAGACTCTTTGTGAGACAAACATTGGGAAATAAGTGTTTTGAACTCCCAATTTTTTAATTTGAACGTTGAACCAATCTTGTATGGTTTCCCAAACAAAATATGAGTTTGGTCTAAGAATATAACAACCTGAAACATCATAATAATCAAGCATTTCACCCTTGGTGACAACTTGTGTGTACCATGATGAGAAATCTTTTTCTTTGTCAACAGTGATACCAATCAATTTGGCATCTTCTAATTTAGCATCATCTTTCTTAATGGTTTTTGGAGCAGTACTGGATGCAGCTGCAGGGGCAGAGGCTGCTGCTGCCCCCTCTGCTAAAAAATCAACATCAATAATTTCAATACCAGTGGATTTTAAAAACTCAACCACGGTTTTAGCAGGCAAAACAGCAGCAGAACTTTGAGTTGATAATTTCAATAAATCACCTGCTTCAGCAGCTTTCAAAACGTTATCATCAAGGACAATTTTGATTTTACCTTCTAAATCTTTAGATAAATTTGCAATTGAAACTTCTTTAGTTGTAGTTTTGAAGAATTCTTCCACTAAGTCGTCTTTGGCCAAACGTGGTTCCTTGACACTTGCAGCTTTGGCAATTAAATTGGATGGGGTTGTTGTGTCTTGTAATGCAAAAATGAACAATGGGACTGGGGTAGCTGTTTTGGCAGTCTTTGGTTTGAAAACCAATGATTTTGTTGGTAATGCTTTTTCATTTTCTGGGGATGCAACAGCAGCCAATGATAACTGGGCTAATGATTGTTCTAATGCCATGATATTGATAATGTTCAAAGGGGCTAGCTTGTATATATATCTAAGATGCTAGAGAGTGTGTTGTCTGAGATTTGAAAAATGGGCCAGAAAAAGTTTTCGTCTCCCCAAACAAAATTTGCGTGTCATACTTAAACACTGTACTGTAGATCTCGCTATCTATCTCTGTGCAAAGAAAAAAAAAGATATCACTTGCTTATATGCAGTCTAGCGGAAAAAATTTTATGAGTCAAGTTCAACACTGAAAAGTTCACTTTCTACACTTTTCTCGTCATATTTTTCACTATTCTTTCTTCTTGTTATCTATCAATCAACAAATCATGTCACAACCAATTTACGTTAACGAAAAGACAGGTGCAGACACCACAGAGGCTAAAGGTACCAAAGAGCAACCTTACGCATCCTCTGCCTTTGCTGTATACACCCAACCAGAATCCACTATCTACATTTACAAGCAATCTGAAGAAAACCCAGAAACTTTTGAATACGTTGAAATTTCAGCCTCTGCTTTGAAGAAAGCCAAAAAGGGTGCTGATGGATTGAAAAAGAAAGCTGAAAAGCAATCCAAATTAGAAGAGCAAAAAAAGCAACAACAAACTACTACTAAATTGGCAGAATTGGACTTATCCTCAATTGAAGAAGATAAATCTTTACCTGCTGCCAAACAAATTAAAATCAGAACCTTAAAAGACCATTTAGATACCAGAGTACTTGTTCAAGGTTGGATACATCGTTTAAGAGTTCAAAAGGGATTAGCCTTTATCACTTTAAGAGATGGAACTGGGTACCTTCAATGTGTTTTAACTGGTGATTTGGCAAAAGCTAAACAAACTCAAGAATTGACCATTGAATCCACTGTTGCCATCAAAGGTGTCATTTCTAAATTACCAGAAGGTAAGACTGCTCCAGGTGGAGTTGAATTGAAAGCTGATTATTATCAAATCATTGCTTTGGCCCCGGGTGGTGATGAAGCATTCACTAACAGAATTCAAGAAGGTGCCGATCCAAACTTGTTATTAGACCAACGTCATTTGGCCCTTAGAGGTGAATCCTTGTCTGCTGTCATGAAAGTGAGAGCTGCTTACCTGAGAGCCATCAGAAGATTCTATGATGAAGAAGGTTTAACTGAAGTGACACCTCCATGTATGGTTCAAAATCAAGTTGAAGGTGGTTCTACTTTATTCAAATTGGATTATTATGGTGAAGAAGCTTATTTGACTCAATCTTCTCAATTGTATTTGGAGACTTGTTTAGCATCATTGGGTGATGTATATTGTATCCAAGAATCTTTCAGAGCTGAAAAATCACACACTAGAAGACATTTGAGTGAATATACTCATATTGAAGCCGAATTGGTGTTTATAACATTTGAAGATTTATTACAACATTTAGAAAAATTACTTTCTAAAACCATCCAATATGTTTTAGAAGATCCAGTTGCAGGACCAATTGTCAAACAATTAAACCCTGATTTTAAAGCACCAGTTGCTCCATTCAAAAGAATGGAATATATTGAAGCTTTAGATTGGTTGAACGAACATGGTATTCCTAACGAAGATGGTGAAAAGTTTAAATTTGGAGATGATATCGCCGAAGCAGCAGAAAGAAAAATGACAGATACAATCAATGAACCAATTTTGTTGACTCGTTTCCCAGCAGAAATCAAATCTTTCTATATGCAAAGATGTAAAGATGACCCAAGAGTCACTGAATCCGTCGATGTATTGATGCCTAACGTTGGTGAAATCACTGGTGGATCAATGAGAATTGATAACTATGATGAATTAATGGCTGCTCTTAAGAGAGAAAACTTGGACATAGATAGTTACTATTGGTTCACTGATGTTCGTAAATACGGAAGTGCTCCTCATGGTGGTTATGGGGTTGGGTTAGAAAGACAACTTGCTTATATGTTGAACAGATATACCGTTCGTGATTGTTCTTTGTACCCACGTTTCACAGGAAGATGTAAGCCATAAGGAAGTTTGTTTACGTGAGATTTGTATATAATAGAGTGTATAACTATATATGTCTAGATGTATTTATAAATGAGATTCCTTCCATGTGCTTGAACTGAGATATCGTTATCTTTGCGTATTGAACAGTTCGTTATCAAGATGACTTCTTTTTTTTTTACATAAAAGAATATAATTTCAAAAACATGCATTTAATCAAAAATATACAAAACTCTCTATTTAATTCAAACTTTGTTTCAAGTTAGCCAATTGTTTCAACACGGCACTCTTTGCGGTCCCACCGATAGCATCTCTTCTTTCAACACTAACTTCAAAATCAAAACTATCCATGACATCTTTTTCAAATCTTTTATCGATTTTTTGAAATTGTTCAAAAGATAACTTATCAATACCAGATAATCCTTCATCTTCAGCAGTTCTTACACATTCACCTGAAATATGATGGGTTTCTCTAAATGGAACACCTTTTCTAACTAAATAATCAGCTAAATCAGTGGCTAACATATCCATTGTCAATGCATTTTCCATTTTTTCCTTGTTAATGGATAATGTAGACACAACACCAGTAGCAATCAAGATTGAGTGTTCGACGGTGGTTAATGCATCAAATAATGGTTCTTTATCTTCTTGCATATCTTTGTTATATGTGGATGGGATGGATTTAATAGACATTAAAAATCCAGCTAACCCACCGAAAACTCTACCACTTTTCCCACGTAATAATTCTAAAGAATCTGGGTTTTTCTTTTGTGGCATCAATGAAGAACCAGTAGAATAAGCATCTGCTAATTTAATAAAACCAAATTCACCACTTGAATAAATGATTAAATCTTCAGAAAATCTAGAAATATGATTCATGAATAAAGTACTCCAGAACAAACTTTCCACCACGAAATCACGATCAGAAACAGCAGTTAAAGAATTTCCAATAACACCATCGAATCCTAACCCCTTAGCTAAGAATTCACGATCAATTCCATAAGGATGTCCTGCCAATGCACCTGACCCCAATGGAGATTGATTCACTCTGGTTATAATTTGCTGTAATCTCTTATAATCTTCGGTGAAATAAGTAGCGTACGAACTCAACCAATGAGCCCATCTGATAGGTTGGGCTCTTTGTAAATGGGTATACCCAGGCATCAAGACTTCGATTTCATTACTTGCACGATTTAAAATAGTTTCAATAAATGTTTTCAATTTGGAAGACAAATCCAATAATTGTTCCCTGACAAAAATTCTCATATCAGTTGCAACTTGATCATTTCTAGAACGCCCAGTATGTACTTTCCCAGCAATATTCTTACCGATAATTTCACTTAATCTACGTTCATTAGCAGTATGAATATCTTCATCACCTGGTTTTTCAACAAATTTCCCATCCTTCCATTCTTT
Source organism: Candida gigantensis (assembly GCA_030557085.1). Taxonomy (NCBI): domain Eukaryota; kingdom Fungi; phylum Ascomycota; class Pichiomycetes; order Serinales; family Debaryomycetaceae; genus Candida; species Candida gigantensis. The sequence goes on from JAKTVG010000388.1 coordinate 18,752, forward strand.
TCTAATTTCTTCTAATCCAGAATGAATAGCTTTCAATTCTTCATCATTGATTAAGCCCAACTTGTTTAATCCTTGGGTGTATACTTTGGTACCGGTTAAATCAGCATCATACATTACTTTATCATATGGTAAGGATGCATTGTATAAATCCATTAATGGGTCGGTTGCTCCTGTGAATCTACCTCCCCATAATTTGTTTTCGCTTGGTTGTTCTGACATTGTAAGTTTAGTTTATAACGAAGGAGAAAAGAAAAAGAAAGTGGATTAAAAATTTTTTTTTGTCAATTTAATTTTTTTGGTAGTTGTTGTTGTGGAAGAAAAGAAAAATTTTTCATTTTCCCCCCCCTTTGTTGTTCATCTCATTTCATTCAAGCGCGCTTAGAAAAATATTAGGAAGAATTACCTAATTGGTACACGGGTTCAGTGAGTCATGATCATTGTACACGACCCTCAATTTCCACAATTTTTGGCTAACTTTGGTTCTTCCTTTCACCAGCCATTCTCACCCCCTCATTCATTTACACACAGTAACTTATAGATTACAAAAGAAAACTAGGTGCCAAACATGAACAAGTTGTGATTATCAAGTGATGTTATATTTAGACCAAGACTTTTGGACAAATCCAGTGTGCTTTGCTTTCAGAAGTATGACTCCACACAATGGTGTATTATTAGGACAAACTGGAACATAATCAACACTCCAAATCCTGAAATTGAGAAACCAATAACGGTAAACACAGGTGTATCATACTATGAACCACCGTATTATAAGTATGATCCTTCGAAATAGATCACACCTGGACGAAGGGCATATTTGTATTTGCTGTGTGGCATAGTCTGATGCATCTGTATATGCCGTGATTGTCTTCTCGTTGTTTTTGGCTTGGTAGTAGCGAGTTATTTCTAGCCCCCAATTCCGTTCATTTCGATAATCTAGTGAAGGTCTCAAAGTAGCTGATTGTCTGGTACCGAGTTACTAATGACCAATCACATTTGGTGCAAGTTCAGTTGTGGGAGTTTGTTAGATATGGAAGGAGTGTAGCAACTAAACAAGCGTACCCCGTATATCGATAATATAAGAACAAGAAATAATGTTTACATGATGGCCAAACTAGGAATCTGCAAATCACAAAGAAATAGACAGAGCAGAGATCCCCTTAAACCTGTTCGCTATATCTGACCGTTCGTTAACTTCTGCATATCTCATTAGTATTTGGATTTACGTGGGTAATTACTTCTTTAGGCACAGAACTAAAGCAAATAAGCAAAGAAATGGTTTGTCATGATTGCTATTATTTACTTTTCTTCTTTGATTGTCAAAAATAGTGCCAGAATAGGATTGGATGTTCAGTTTTCCCTAATCATGATGTAATCGTGCCTGATGATACGAACGCCATAGGGCTGGAACTCATCCCAAATACATAACAGCAAGCCAAAGCCATGCTTGTCGGAAGCTATCACTTTCCATTTCCAGCAATTGTGAGCTCACAAAATAAAGTTGTTTCTGATGTGTTTGAGTGGAGAATTGATTGGCATAGCGAGAAACAAAATCAACACCTCAAAAAATAAGGGGGGGAGAGAGAGAAGAAACGAACGGCATTGACAAGTTTTTGTCATCTTTGGTCATTACTCTTGCTATTATTATTATTGTTGTTGTTGTTGTTGTGCGTGGTTAGTGGTGGTGCATGGTACCTGAATTGTGCAAAGTGGCTCCTCAAGTACGATACACCACTGGTAAGAAAAAGTCAACATAACCTGAGGGAAAAAACCTTAACCCATAATAACAGCAATTCAAAAAAAAGAGTTCATTTCTATTCTAAAGAATAACAAGGTAGGCCTAGTATCTTATGGTCTAGAAACAACACGTTTCCCAATATTCCATCCATTATTTTGACAATCCCGAGTGATCCTAAATCAAAGTCGAGATAGTATTACCGAACTCATTTGATGGTAAATCAGGGCCACTACTCCGTCATTCCTCATCGACAATTGCGGTTGTCCCTCCAATCCTTTTCTTTTCACTTTTGTTCTGCATCTTTCTCGATGCACAAGAACAACTTTATGTGTGTTAAATACATGTATGCTTGGTGGATATGCACTGTGATAGCATAGCATTTTTGGGGTGTGGCCTGTGGCCTGTGTTTTGCAATTACAAAATGCTCAATGGGTTAAATTAAAAATTGAAAATTGAAAACTAAAAAATATTCTTTAATACAATTCTTGGTTTTGTGTAATAATTGCCAGTCCCGTCCCCCTTTTGGATTTCCAACCATTATCATCATCATTAATCAACGACATGATAATCTACAAGAATATTGAAGTGTAAATGCAACATTGTAAGTATATATATATGTATATGTATATATGTATAAACTAAATAAATATCTTCCTTCTTTCAAATGGTATTATTATCCTTTCTATTCTTACGTTTTATTTTATTCAAAGTATTGCGAAATAGTTGACTCTTTCGAGGTGTACTTTGATTACTCTTGTCACCACCAGTATTTTCTTTATCATCAACATCACTATCTTCATATCTCTCCAATAACAACTCCGAAGTCAATGGCAACCTTGTATTATAAATGATATTCAAATTCAATTGTTCCATGTAAAACTTACAATCTTCATCTTCTTGTAAAAATTGGCCCCAATTAACCATCAGTTTGGGCGTTAGTAAACGATTAGAATTATCATTCATTGTGTCTAAATCAGGTGTTGTTATTTTATTGTTTGAACAACTGGTTGTAACTGGTGATGATGTGGTTGTTGAGGTATTGTTTGTTGTTATGATTGATGCTGTAGTTGATTGATATGATGTTTGACTATTTCTTCTTTCAAAATCAATGGCATTTGATCTTCTATGTGATGAAATAGAAGAAGTGGACTGGGTGTCAAATGTATCTTTGACATGTGTATAATTGTTATAGTTATTGTTAGTGTTATGAATGGCGTAGGTCATTGTGGGATATAAAATTGGTTGGTTGGTTGGTAGGAAAAAAGTTTATAAGGTGGATGTTGAAAATCTTTAGATTTAAAGAAACAAGGTATAAGACAGGGTTTATATAGTTTTTAGTTCCGTAATTTACTTTAATTTTATTTTATTTTAGTTATTTATTTATTTATTACCTGATGAATAAATGAATGAAACACAAGTGAATTTGCTTAAATTGTATGTATACGCACAATGGGTAAAAGTTTACGCAAAAAAGAATTGTGTCTGCAAATCTAGATGGGTGGTGGTTCATTTTATTTTAGTTTACTTTTTCTTCTTTTACTTCTGCTTTCCTTTTTCCATTTTTTTTCATTTATTATACTTGATTGCTTCTTAATCGTAAATTATATATTTTACAAGGCAGTCAATGGCCTTATACAAATCAACCTATCTATGTGTAAAATTCAAGTCTAAGCCATCCTTTTCTATCTTCTGCAACGTATATTTTCTATCTTTCACAACTGCCGGATTTATTCAATGGTTCGACAATTTCAATTAATGTGAAATTCTACATGAGACATATATCCACCCCCGCCCCGCCCCTACTTGCATCCTTAATTGGTTTTGTATTTCAAGGTGCATACCGATCGGCAACTTTAGTATACTGCTCCCGTACCGTTATACGGTTAGATAGCCTTGGGCATGTTAAAAATCACTCGACTTGACCTTGACCCTGACGTTTCCTCCCCTTTTCTATTCATATCTTTTATACAATTATAACCCCTAATTAACATCTTTGTAAAAAGTAGACAAAAAATATTATGACATCACACTTGGAGTATAATAATTCGTTTGTCAACGTACCTTTTTTAGCATCTATTATAATTAGATGCTTGGTGTTTGTAGTACATTCTACTTGCCGTATTAGAGATTCGAATGACCCTTAGTATTGTAAAAACAATCAATTGAGAAAGAATGCACTGGTGAAATAACACAGTTAATTCTAGACTGCTAACTTAAAAAAGTATCTAGTCATTGTTGGGAAACAAAAAAAACAGCAACAACATTGCTTTTTCATACATCCACATACAGTTGGGTTTAGTGAGACCCGTTATTTTTGTTTGTGGGATCAGATCACTTGGAAAAGTATCTGTGTCACAATGGTCCCCCTTTTGCACCTTCCTTCCTTCATTAATTGTTCCTCGCAATGGATGAATGGATGGCTGGAGCTGAGCATGGCATATAATTACAGTATACTATTGGAGTGTATTGCGACATAACACTAATGGTCATAGGAGTACACTATTTCAGAGAGATTTCAATAACAATTATACTTCTTCTTCGCCATATTCTTGTTGTATATTAATTAGATATCGATTGAAGATAGTATTCAAGAAAAGTAAAATGACAGATGGAAGTAAATTAGTTTTTCAAGATCAGAAAAGATCTTTCATTTCACAAATTATTATTATTCATCTATATTGAAACGCGTTTCTTTCTTTCTTTCTTTCTTTGTCTGTGGTTGTTATGTTTACTATAATATTATTATTATTGATGTTTATTTACTGGATTTCCGTGCATTCCGGAAAACCTTAATTTGGTTCACAATTGATCTTGTGCATTGATACAATCAATTTCAAGTTCGATGTCTCTCTGTGTTGTGGAAATGGGCCCAGCGGACATCATCTACCACATCATGCACCTTGTTTTCCCTCCCATCATGCACAAATCCATGAGCCTTGTTTGTTTTATTTTGTTCGTTGGGCTGGGGTTGGATTTCTAGAACATTGCCGCCTGTATATTTCAAGTTAAACCATGCATAAATTAATACTTTACCCCAACGCACATAAGCCGGTTATTAACATCCACTCATTCTATCTTTTTTGGCTGAACCCAGGTTCAATCTGGAAGGAAGGATCTTATTAACAGTTTGATTGTCCTTCCATGTACGTACCGATTTCCCCGTAACAATAAAAGCAATAAATTTTTGCTTGCAAATTGGGTATTTGCTATCTAGTCCCAGCCCCATGGGAGAGTTCAGATTCTGATATTTGAGTTTTCCTTTGTCCGGGTAGTTATTTCAGTCATTTCCGAGATTCTTGCATGGAAACACACCTCGATGGTTCCCAAAACTTTTCTTCTTCTTCTTGTTCTAATTTATTATTTCTTATTTAATTGCTGTTAAAGTTAAATTGCAAGAAGATAAAATGAAATTGCTAACAACTAAAAAATAAAAAAAAAGGTTCTCACAGCGAATAAAAAGTAAACCATCTTTTATTACGCCCCAAGCACAATTAAGCACTCAGCTGTACTTTGGTAATACTCGGGTATTACCTTAACCTGTCCTCTTTGCATCCCCTATTAAAATAAAGTTGATGTCATATCCAATTTTCTTATTAAATCGTGACAATGAAGGTGTATGCTAACGTGAAATGTACTTTACTTTAAGACAAAAGTTGGCAATTAGCTGTTCCTGACGTCAATACCAATCACTGTTTTTGACAGTATGAACGTTTCAAAACGTTGAAGTGCATCACGATGTGCATGGAAAGAAAAAGTATTGGCATTGCATGACATTTATTGGTTTTCAATTCGGAGTTTCGGGGGGTTTGATAATGTGAAAGATCCAATAATAGTAACAAAATAAATAAATGGCAGAAGAACACTGGCTAAATAAAACAAAACAAAGAATACAAAGAAACAGATCGTAAAAAATCAAATTGGAAGCAAAAAAAAAAAAATTTTGAAAATATTGAAAATTATTATAAATAAATAAATGAATAAAATAGAAAATACAGCTACTATGGGATTATTAAAATCTTTAACCCTCTTGTTGTTTGTTGATGGGTTGTTAGTGAGTTGTAGACTCATAGTAAATTTTTCTTAGTCCACTTTTTCTGCCACGCGCACGACTTCTCCCCCAAACTTGTTGCAAAAAAAAGAAAACAACACTCAGACAGCACACCTACAAAGTATTACCAGAGTCCAAGAATGATAGCAATAATGCATATATGACCTTGATTATCTGATAGACAACTTAAAAAAATAAGAAACACAAGTCCAAATCGTCTGATATCTAAACAGAACAGAGCAGACTTATGTAACTAATATATGTTTGAATAATGACCACACCCACACACACACATAACAATCCCACACAGAAAATCTGAAATCCACCGACATACACACACACACACACAGACCAACACACCAAACTTCTATTTTTCCTCTATTCAAGCCTGTTGCAAGAATATTCATCAATTGCTCTCAATTACCCATATACACTCAGATGAACATGTCTGCAAATCAAATACTACTTCAATTATCCGAAAAATTATCAATTGAATGCTCACAAGATCAAATATCCTTGTCGGATTTCATTCAATTGTATGACCAAATCTTAGCAACCCTCAACAACCATGGCAACAGATCTAATCGTAACCCAGAATCTACATCCTCTACTTCACAGAACAGGAACAATATCATTGATTTCATCCAACCTATTTTCAAGTACACTTGTGGATATTATAAATTCAAAGATCAATTAATCCCTGTTTTAGCAAAGATAATTTGGAATTATATTCATCACCCATATTTGAACATTGGAGTTTTGATTGGTCATAACCAATTGAACAATCAATTTAAATCAGACTTAAAATTGAACTATACTGATTATTTCATGATTATGAAATTAAATAAAATGAAACTGAAGGAAGATGGTAATGATACAAATTATTATGTTTGTTTCTTAGCTGAAATTAATCGATTTGTTAACCAATATCAAGATATGGTAGGTCATTGGAATAATGATGTGGTCAACGTCAACAAATTATTGGAATTATTAACAGCTAATGATAACAATAAAATGTGGTTGAAATATTTTTTGGTCAATTGTAATCCTGAAATCATTGAATATGTCTGTTGTACACCAACGGCTGTATCTACAGTTGCTACTGATTCAATGACCACCGTATATTTCAAAAGAATATTTGAAAATCAACAACAGCAACATAACCCGTCAATTGATTCACTTGAGGATTCTTTAAAATTCATTTCACGGATATTAGATCATGGCAAAGATAATAATTTGAATTCAACAATTGTGAACAAGTTACAAACATGTATAGAAACCATCCAAACATCAAATAAATCCACCCTTATAACTACATTCAATTCATTAAACCCAAAAATCTCATTTACAATGAGTTTGAATTATTTAAATTTCATAATTTCAAATCAAATAATGAAAAATTTCAATGATAATTTACCCAATTGTATAATTCAACATTTTAATACTTTCCAATTACCTCCATTATCCAAAACCATTGAATTTATAGACATCAAGAACAAATCAACTACTTTGACCACCACAGATAAAATATTAAATATCATTGAAGAAAATGATAACTATAAAAATCTAATCATGGTGCAATTTCAAATCTTAACTATTCTTAGTAATAAATTGATGGAGGATGAATGTAAAGCCATAGAGTTAGTCAATAAAATCCAAGTTGACAACGATAACTCATTGAATGAAAAAATTATATTGTCATTTCTTGAATTGCTTATTATCAGCTTAATATCTCCATTGATTGTATTAACCAAGTTGCCTTCGCAATTTGTTGTAATCAAATCGTATCAATCCCAATTAATTTATCAATGTTTCCATAAAATATTGAATTTAAAATATAAGGCAGTTAAATCAAATAAAATCTGGATTTGTTTAATCAATGTCGCTAATGACATATGTTATGCTGATTTAAGATATATTGAATTATTCATTGAATTATTTCAATATCAATTGATGCAAACTGATGAGAAATATTTATCTGATGAATTAATCAAAAGTGGATTGAATTTTTTCATTGAAACTTTTAAACCTCATCATAAATGGTTTAATGATGAAAATAAAAAGCTCAATCAAACTGACGTTGTTGTTGTTGATGAAGGTAATAATAACTATGAAATATCATTAGCTGACTTCAAGTTTCTTTATGCTGAAGCAAATTATCTCGATAAGTAGAAAGTGGAATGCGCCAAGCCTTTGCTCATCTCTAAGAATTTTTTTTTTTTTTTTTTCATTCCTTAATTTTTTATTTCATTTTTTTCTTTTCAATACACAACTAATACTATATATAACCATGGTTTTAAAATCAACTTCAGGAGGAAACGTATCTATATATCAAGTCTCCGGTACAAATGTGTCTCGATCATTACCTGATTGGATAGCCAAAAAGAGAAAGAGATCACTTAAGCAAGATTTAGAATATTCCAACCGAATTGAATTAATTCAAGATTTTGAATTCAGTGAAGCATCAAATAAGATTAAAGTCACTAAAGATGGTCAATATTGTATGGCCACTGGGACTTATAAACCACAGATTCATGTTTATGATTTTGAAAATTTATCATTGAAATTTGATCGTCATACCAATGTTGAAAATGTTGATTTTTTAATCTTGAGTAATGATTGGACGAAAAGTATTCATTTACAATTTGATAGAAGTATAGAATTTCAAACTAAGGGTGGTATACATTATCGTACCCGAATCCCAAAATTTGGACGTTGTTTAAGTTATAACCCTATTAATTGTGATTTACTTGTCGGAGCTTCAGGTGATGAGATTTATCGTTTGAATTTAGAACAAGGGAGATTTTTAACCCCTTTGAAATTGGATAATGATAGCCAAGGGGGGTGTAATTCAGTTGATATAAATTCCACTCATGGATTAATAAGTTGTGGATTGGATGATGGAACTGTTGAATTTTGGGATCCTCGATCGAAACAAAAAGCAGGCAAATTATTTATTAATGATCAATTGAATGAAGAATCATTACATGTAACAGCAACTAAATTTCGTGATCAAGATGCATTGAATTTTGCATGTGGTACATCAAATGGTAAAACATTATTATACGATTTACGTACTTCTGAACCTTATCAAATCAAAGATCAAGGTTATGGATTCGATATTAAAAACATCATTTGGTTACCTGAATCAGAAAAGATACTAACTAGTGATAAACGAATTGCAAAAATATGGGATCATAACACAGGGAAACCATTTGCTTCTATGGAACCTAATGTTGATATTAATGATATTTGTCATGTTCCTAATTCAGGAATGTTTTTCATGGCTAATGAAGGTATGCCAATGCATACTTATTATATTCCAAATTTAGGTCCTGCACCTTCTTGGTGTTCTTTCTTGGATAATATCACGGAAGAATTAGAAGAGAAACCATCTGATTCAATTTATTCAAATTATAGATTTATAACTCGTGATGAAGTGAAGAAATTGAATTTGACTCATTTGATAGGATCAAAAGTATTACGTTCTTATATGCATGGGTTTTTCATTGATACTGAATTATACGATAAAGTCAATTTGATATCTAATCCAAATTCAATAAGGGATCAAAGAGAAAGAGAGATTCGTCGTAAGATTGAACAAGAAAGAGAATCAAGAATCAGAACAACGGGGGCTGTTTCAAACACAAAGATTAAAGTCAATAAAGAATTGGTTGGTAGATTACAAGATAAATTGGGTGATAATAATACCGAATCAATTATTAATGATGATAGATTTAAAGAAATGTTTGAAAACCCTGATTTCGAAGTCGATGAACAATCTCATGAATATAAACAATTGAACCCGGTGAAATCGGATAAAGATATAACTAAAGAAAGAGGGTTGACTGCAGCTGAGGAATCTGATGAAGAAAGGTTGAATGGGTCTAGTAATAGAGGACAGTTAAGCGATGATGAAGGAAGTGAGGATGAAAGTGAATCCGAAGAAGAAGAGGAAGAAGATGAAGAGAAAGCCATTGCTGATAGAGAAAAAGTCGGTAAAGAATTATCCAAATTACGTAAGAAGAAACAACAAGATGAAAAATTCCGAAATGAAATGAAGATTTTATCATCCACCAGTAATAATGCCAAAGCAAATGATAAATCTTCCATATCTTTTGGTTCTCAATTGAATAAGATTACCAAACCTGTAAATTCCAAAAATAAAGATTCGAGATTACGTCATCATGCTCGTGGTGAAGTTGAATTAACATTTGTACCAAAAAAGAGTTCCAAAAAACCTTCAAAGAAATCATTCCATGGTGATGATGATGGTGATGATGATGAACAACCTAACTCAAATAGTGGTAGAACAAGACAGAGATTTGAAGGTCGTAGAATTGCTTCAAAGAATAAATTTAGAGGTATGTAGTAATATTATAGCGGTATATACAAAATGACTGTAAAGTATAGCAATGGCGAGACTATTGGTAGAAAAAAAAAATTCCGCATACATTTACGATGACTTCACTTTATATCCCCCACCAAACATGTCACGAAATAAAGAAAAAGCACAATCAAATCTTAATAGATACTATGCTCTTAAGAACCAAGATGCGGGTCTACTACAGTCCGATCCATCACAACGACCCAAAAAAGTTCAAAGCGTCACTTCATTACCACAAGCTGAAAAATGGCGACGAATAATCATCTCTGAAATATCCGTCAAATTAACTAAGATTCAAGATGTACAATTATCTGAGACCCAAGTTCGAGATTTAAACAATGAATTAAATAAATTGTTTAAAGAAAAACGAAGTTGGGAGTATCATATTCGAGATACGTTACGAGGTAATGATTATATCCAATACGGTAAAACTCAGGATTTGATAAGCACGGGTGTGAAAGTCGACAATTATAGATATTTTGGAAGGGCGAAGGAGTTGCCTGAGGTGAAATTGAATAGCGGGGGCAATCAAGTTAAGAAACGTAAAGTGGGTGGGTATGATGAAGCAAAGGCAAGAGAAGAGAGGATTGATTATTCATATTTTGGGTATTATGATGATCATGATCAAGAAGAATTGGGGATCTACATGTCACAACTTGATTTAAGTAAGCAGGAAATAAGGAAGGATCCGTTATTGGAGTATGAGAATGAACGGAGTAAAGAATTGTTGAAAGAAATGAACATGGCGTCTGATAATGATGAGAGTAAAATGAGAATAAATTTCAAAGATATTCCTACTAATGATATCGTGAATAAATGGCTCGTGAACAAAAAACGTCAACAATTGTTAGATAAATTAGGCATTAATTAATTAGTTAAATAAATGAAAGTTATTTTCAACTTCTTTTTCAATTATAGTTACTCCATGATCAGTATATAATTTATCAGTGTCACTTTCTTTCTCTGGATATACACTTTTACAATATTCCTTCAATACAAACGTATTGAACCCATTTTTCGAACAATCAATAGCAGAATTCAAAACGCAAAAGTCATAAGCCAATCCCACAAACACCACATCTTCAATATCATTCTCTTTTAAAATGTCCACAATTTCAGTATGATGCAACCCCCAACAATCCTGGAAACAAGAATAATATTCCCGATCTTGCAAATACCCCTTCTTCACAATTGCCGTATGTGTTTTATCTACACTTTCAAACTGATCAACAAACAGTGATTCAAGTTTAGCACCATGAGTACCTTGAACACAATGATCTGGCCATACAATTTGATTCATAGTACGGATTTCATTCGTCGTTGTATCTATCTCACCTCCAGGGTGTTTGAAAACAAGTTCAGTATAAGGTGCTACGTTATGTTGTGATGCAAATGATGTATGGTTTGTAGGGTGCCAATCTTGGGTGGCTATTATTAATGGCCAGGTTTGCAGGGTTATCAATTGGTTGATTTTCGGGATTATTGAACGTCCATTGGCAATTGCTAATGATCCATCTGGTGGGAGAAAGTCTTCTTGTAAGTCTACTACTACTAATGCTGTTTTCTTAGTCATTGTAGTATGGGGGGTTATTGATTGATGTTTAAGGTTTCAGGGGGGGTGATTTTTTTTTGTCATTTTCTCAACTCCCTCTCGGTTTTCACTTTTCAATGATGATTATGGAGTTACTGGTTACTCTATGCTAAGCTATGCATAAAGTTGATTTTGCTTCGCTTTCACATATAACATTGGTATCTACTACCAATCATTCACGTGTCTACAAAGTTGCACTTCATCGGATTTCCCGGTTCATAATCTACTTACATATATTTGTTACAACATCATTAAACTATTCAACAATCAATCTGAACAACATGTTCAACTAGTTCCTTCTTATTTCTCGAAATCACCATTGCTGATAACTGGCCATTTCTATCACATCTAGAATCAAGTCCCCTAGTATATTTTTTCAATTTCAATCCACGGCTAGCATCATGACCATAGTAAACAACATAATCTGCTGGATATTTTCCATTTTTCCAATTATATACTTTAGACCAACTTTTGGCATTTGGGGTGGTTGGATCAGATGTGGTTTCATTATAAAATGGACCTATTAATGATCTCATTTCTAAATTGTCAATGGGGTCTTGTTCATTTAATGGTAAATCTGGTCTTATTCCTGCATGTACCGCTATTCCTTCTCCTTTTTTGGTGGTAGATATTGGAACAGGTCCTAATTTCTTAATTATGGAACAATTGTTTATGTATTTGACGTGATGTGGTTGTAGTTTCTTAGCTAATAAGAATTCTGGGTCGTTATTGAATGAATCCCTTGTTGATATTATGTTTGTGGATGGGGATGTGGTGAATTCAGGTTGATCTAATCGATGGAACGTGGCATAATTCTGTAACACATAATATTCATGGTTTCCCAAGATACAATCTACTTTGTTATCAATTAAATAATCCAACATTTTAAAAGAGTCGGGTCCTTTGGTTATGAAATCTCCAAGAACCAATAAATGGTCCTTCTTAGAATCATATTTCAAAGTAGATAACAACTTTCTAAACTCAATATAATGACCATGAATGTCCCCAACAAGAATCAATCTATCAACTTGTGGTTTATCTTGAATATCAGGTAATAGTGATACTTTCAACTCCGATATGTTTGAAATCTCCTTGAGTGTTACTGCTTCAGGAATAAAATAATTAGGTAAAAATATAGTAAACAAGTATAATGCTACTAATGTCACGAACCCCACTATGGTACAAATGACATATTTGGTTGTGTTACTAAGGGAAATATCTTCATATTCTTCATATTCTTCATATTGTAGCTCTTCATCAGTATATTTAGATGATCTGCTATTCAAAGGCGTGGTTTCTGCCATGTTCTTGATATGTGAAATGGGTGTGGTTTGAAGGGTTTGGGTTGGGGCGATGAGTAAAAGTTTGGGTAAACGTGTGTTTATATAATTTTATTTTATTTTTTTTTTTTATTTTGTCACTCGTCAAAAATGATTCTGCTGGCTTTAAAGTAATGTCACTCCAAAGTGAATGGAGGGTTCTTATTTTATTATGGGAATATCAAATTAATAGTCACTCTTTTCCAACTGGCCAAGCAAAACAGTACTCCTATTTATGATTAAAGTGGTTATCACTTGTACATACTTATTAACTATAATGGTTGGTTGGGTAGTTGTTAATTTAAAAAGGTTATTGATAAGACAAAGGTTGCATCACACAAAATTAACTTTCACTTTTTTGCGGAGATGCGCTGAGTCACGTGACGTGAGATGTTCTAGAAAACTCCGCCCCCCAATTAAGAACTTTGTCAATACAAATATACTAGTTTTAAAAATCCTTTTATTTGGAAAATGACATACTAAATACGAAAAACTTATACAAAACATTTCTACTTTATCCACCACCAACGCCATCTGGTCTTTCCACTTCTTTTTGAATAACCAAATTCTTGCTCAACAACTCTCTTAACTCATCTCCAATCACATCACTGGTGTTGTCATCTTTTGACAAAGAAGAAGAAGGATTTCCTTCGTATGGATCAGTTGTCAATGTTTTCAAGCTATTATCTCTATCGATAATATCCAACATTCTCTTAAACTTCAAAAACAACAATTCACTTCTAATCAACAATGGGTTCAAATTTAATTTCATTGATAAATCATTCATGTACTTCAACACTTCATCAAACTGTTTCAAATTCTGAATAATGATTCTTTCATTATCACTTAATATAGCCAATGCAAAAAACAAATGGAATTGTGATGAATAATAATCGGTCCAAAGTATTTCCCATAATGTTAATACTTGATCCCAATGTAATTCGCGTTTGAACCAAACCAACAACATCCTGAAAAAGAAAAACAAATCATTGGATTGACAAGTCTCTAAATGTTTGTACAAGTTGGGTAACATGAATTGCAATAATTTATTTAAAGTATTCATTTGCTTTTTCATTCCTGATTGATCCCTAACAAAATTTCTTTCCATTCTATCCATAAAATTGGAAAATGCCCAAAATACAAGAACTTCATCTTGTAAAATAACGTACAATGGTGATAATAAATCAGTCATTCCTTGAACGTAGCCCAAATTTTCATTGTATTCATTGTATGTCAACAAAATTTCTCTCATAATGTACAAATGTGGATTTCTGATATTCGAAACATCAAATTCATCATCAAGATCTTCCTCATCAGGGGTTTCAGGTGATGATTCACGACCATTTTCTGTAGTTGTAGTAGCTGATGATTTCTTTTTCGGGTTTTTGAAAATATCTAAATTCCTATCGGTTCTATTAATATCTTTTTCAATTCTAAATTTTTGATCTTTCCAAAATTCAGTACCTCTTTTATCATCATCACTAACCCATTTCAATTTAAGTTCATCGTATCTACTCTCATACGATCTACGTAATGTTTCTCTTTCTTCAGAACTTGAGTCCCAAGGGTATACACCCAACAAAAACAACCATGCACTTTTACGAACATCTTGATGTAATCCACCATGAAAAATTCTGCTTTTAACTTCATCAACAGTAAGCATCAAGCGTCCACTAATATCAAAAAATCCTTCCCATTCTTGAACAGTCACTTCGTTTCTTCTTGATGTCTTACTGACTTCTTCTGGTGTCAAAATTTCAGTTGATCCCAATTCACGATTAATCTTTTGGTACAACTGATCATCCAACATATATTTTCCTTGACTTTGTTCGGCTTCTTCTTTCACTTGTTGTGCCCATTTAGCCAAATAAATTCTTGCTGAATCAAAATCATCACCAATCTTAAGAACTTCAGGTTGATACATGATTTCTTTAATTGGAGCAGGTGCATTATCTTCAATCAAATCCAATACTTGATTCTTGGTCTTTGCTGAAATCGTAGCTACTGTGGATAACACTTTCCATTTGGCATTAGCAAGGAATTTCCCCACATCCGGCAATGTAAACGGTTGTTCTGCTGATTTTGTTGCTTTTTCTTTTTCTTTTGGTTTGTTTTTGAATGGGGCAAAATTTCTCAAATCATTTGATTCTGGGTTGATCAAATATACTGATGTTTCAATAGTTGATCTTTGAACATTAATTAAACTTTGTAAAATACGTAAAAAATCCAATCCACCCCAATATAATTCCCCATCATTTCCAAATGGATCAAATCTTTGATTTTGTAATTTTTGTGATTTGATACTCAGTGGACTTTCATCATCATGGAAAAATATAATTGGTAATTTTTCCCCGTCTTGAGTATTTATAACGATTGAGCCATACCAAAACCCATGGGATGGGTTTCTAAATTGGATGGAATATATATATGACAAATTGGTATTGAACGAATACCCGGATAATATTGATGAACTAGGTTTGGTTACTATTCTTGAAGTTAATGCCTTGGTGGTGTTTTTTGAATTGAAGGAATCTAAATTCAATTGTATTTCTTCAACATCTAATTTTTGATATATTTTCAATTCTTCACTTGATAATTGGGTCTCTGGTGTAAATGATAATAGAATTTCTAAATTGGTTGCCTTGGGTGATCTAGATAATGTTAAGAACCCAGGGATGTTATCCTTTTTGGACGGTGATGGATGTAAATATACTTTTGATTTGACATATAAAAGTTCCACTTCACTCAGTAACATAACTCTTCTTGTAGTCATTGTGGTTAATATGTTTATTTATTTGCTATGATGAACAAGAGTTTATATATAAGAAAAAGGGATGATAAAAGTGAATCACATTTTTTTGCCATTAGATTGCGGGAGGTTACGTAAGGGGCGCGGCAGAGGGTCACTTGAAAATTCATACCAGTTACGAACAAACAGACCAAACTCACACTTGTTCACTTGGTTGATTGATTTGGTTGATTGGGGGGTATTTATTTATTCTTAATACTTAATAACTATTATGAACTGATTTCTCTCTAACTAAACTATACAAAAACAAATTGAAAATGAAAATGGCAAACATTAAAAACACAATAAAAACTTCAAACTTAATAATATAAAAACAAATAAACGAATGATAAAATAATAAAAAAAAAAGTAAACTTTGAACCAAAAAACAAACCGAACAAAACCAAATAATAAAACACAATTCTCTCTCTAAAACATTAGTATCTAAATAACAACAGCTGAAACTTCATTATTTGGAATCTTCAAATTTGGTTTCTTAATGCTACTACTTATACTAGTAGCAGGTGAATGATCTTTTATAGTATTGACTTTGCTACTTCTTCTTGTACTTTCAACATCATCAAGATCTTCAGGTTCTTCCACGATAGCTTGTTCCATCATTGGCACATGTCTAATTGGAGGACTAGCATTGGTTGTAGCAAGCAATTGATTGATGGGACTCTCTGTATCTTTGTAATTGGCTAATGTGAAGGTTTTAGGTGATTTGACCAATTTGTTATCGATTTCTTGTGCCAATTCAGCTAAATTTTTAATTGATTTCAGTGATTGGAAAGTTGGAATAACTTTTGAAATATCCTTCATATTGAAAAATAATTTTTTGATTTCAAATTTAACCAATTTGGTCAATTCATCATCATGGTAGGAAGAATTATTACTTGAACTTCCATTTGTACTTCCTCTATCAGTTGCTGTACCGGCTTCATCGATAGTGTCATGATCATCATCAACCTCTAATGATGTGTCCAATTGTTGTTGTTTATCTTGATCTTCCAAATCAAATCTTAATTGTAATCCAAATCCAAGAATAATTAAATAATTCTTGTATTTGTTCATTTCCAGTTTATAATCATTGATTTTGAGTTCATAATTATTCAAAATACGCGAATGATTAGAACAATTAAAATGGCATTTAGGTAAGTTGATTAAGAATTTTTGTTTCAATTCCACAAAGTCATGATACAATTTTTTCAATTGATTGTAATAATTTGAAGTTTTCACAAATTGCTTCATCATTCCTAAATGATTAGTGTCATCATGGGTAACAATATAATTGGATAAGTAAACACCTTTAACAACTGGTTCATATTTGTTAATGTTTTTAGATTTCTTGAATGACTCGCGATGAGCAATAATGTAATCTAAATTAGTCCATCCATATTCTAAGGATGTCACACTTTCTTCCAAAGTTGGAATAGCAGTAATTTTAGCAGCCCAGAAATTACAAGTATTAATAAATTCCAAAGCAATTTCTCTGGTACCAGCTTCAAATATGAATTTTTTAGGTTGACGTTTGGAAATCTTTGGGAAAGTTAATGACCATAAGATTTTACCATGTTGACTTGATTTCTCCAATTCAGCATAAGTAGAACATAAATTGTAGTTACCAATTTTAGCTGCATTTTTCAACCAGTTACCATCACCAATATTTTCTTCGTCTTCTTCATCACTTTGCTGTTGTTGAAATGCCTTGTTTTTCTTATGTTTCTTGATGACTTTTGGATCAAAAGAATATAATGATAATTCACCTTTAGTGACAACAACAAAATTTTCAGTAAATTTATTATTGTTCAAGCTAGAAGAAGATGAAGAATGGGAAGAGGATGCTGGCCTGCTGAAAAATGACAAAAATTTACCTTGATTAGGTGGTGGTGGTGGTGTCATTCCTCCGTTGCTAGAACCATTTATTTCATCAATTGAATCGTTATTCAAAATTTTCAATTTCAATAACCCTTCTTTCAAGTATGGTGATCCTTGTAATTCTAAAGTCAAATCATATTTATCTTGATAATCGTCAACATTGAAATCTTCCATTTCCTGATTGATGCCTTGGGAATCTTCATGCATTTGTAAATTCATGGTATCAAATGACAAAACAGAAATTGTATCATCATTAATATTGCCTGTATCTCTCGTACTAACCGATAATCTTGAAGCATGTTTGTTCAAACTCTTCATTTGTTCATAAGAAGGACGGTTTCTCAAATTTGGTGCACCAGAAATTTGTGAGTTCAATGAAGGATTTCCATTCTTGTATAATGAACATTTATCAGATTGTTGTTGTTGTTGATGTTGTTGACCAATTAATGCTCTTGCTAAACCAACTCTTTGTACTGGCTTGCGGCTAGATTGTTGACCATTTGCGTTAAAGGTGGAAACTTCTGAAGTTGCACTGGTGTATCTTTTCATTGTTAAAGAAATTCTACGGTTGGTAGTATCAGTAGACCATATTGATGAGCCAGAAAGTTGACGAGATAAAGCTGCACCACCTTCAAAAGCTTGGTTCTCCGATGAAGAGTTAGCTGTAACAGCAGTTGTAGTGACAGTAGTTGATTCGTCTTCATCTTTACTACTTTTGGATAACCTATTGCCAGAACCATTACTGTGATAGCTTTGTCTTTGGTAGTGGTGAGTGTTAGATGAAGGACCAGCTTCATCAGCAGTTTTCAAGTGCAATTCATTCTTTGACAAATCTTCATAAAAACCAGATAATTCATTTTCAATAGCAATTTTTTGCTTGACATTTAAAGATTTCAGTGAGTTTTCATTTTGTTGGTAAAAAGTTGAAAATGTGTTTTTAATAAAATCAGATTGACTAATACGAGATTTCTTATTCAACTCCAGATTATGCAAGGCAGTGTTCAACAAAATCAAGGAATATATGACAATATATATTTGTTCGAAATTTTTGGTGCAAAACACATTTTTAGGATGTTGTGTCAAATAAGATTTGGTGAATGATGATAATATACGGTCGATTTCTTGAGATTCACCTTTCAAGTATAATTTCGAGCAAAGCATTCTAGTAGATGTTAACAAATTTGGAGACCATTTGAAAAAGTTCATATAATAGTTTCTAATCTTGGTTGAATCACGATCACCAGCAGCTAAAAACTGGGTATATTCTTCTGGTTTGATGGACACAAAATCTTCATCAAAAAGTCTTTGCGCAATCAAGCGGTATTCAGAATCATCACTCGATGATTCCTTCTTTCTTGAAGATCGTTTTTCTGTTGATTCTGGTTTTTCTGAGCCATTTGGTACTGATGCTGAAGAAGATGTCTTGTCATCTGCTGAAGCAGCCACACCTGGGTTCTTATCTTTTGGTTCTTCTGAAGTAGGTGTTATAGGTAAAGGCTTATCTTCCTTGGCATGTTGTTTTATTTTATTTGACGTGTTGATTGGTGGTGGCTTGGTCATGTTGATAGAAGAGTTTGGAGTGGTAGTAGTGGTGATTGTTGAATCTGACAAATTGCTTACAGCTGAGACCATAGACTCGACCGAATCGGTACTTTGATGATGTTGGTTTGAAGTGAGGAGCAGCACTTTGGATAACTATTTGTTTAAGTACTCGTAATGAACGATCTCAACACCTAAAATGAAAAATTATTGTAAAAAAAAAATAAATAAATACGGAATGTAAGATCAGGTGTAAAAAAAATCACGCTTCCAAAATGAAAAATTCCAAAAAAAAAAAAAAATTTTTTTTGTTTTGGTTCTAAATGGATTGACAGATGATTTTATAAGACTTGATTAGTAGTTAAGTTAACAAAAAAAGTGGAACCCTGTTGTTTATAATTTAACTTCTGGATAGTAAATGTTATTTTCTTCTTCTATTGTCTTTTAACCAAGTAAGAAAATGGGGTACTCCGGCCTATTTTTTGTTGTTGTCGTTTCGTTTCGTTTCGTTTGACGACTGGTCAGAAAGTTTAAATGATCTTGTTATTTTTTTTCCCCTAAGATTTTTCTCTTCTTTGTTTTGTTTCCACTTTGTGTGTAAACGTATGTGTGGACTGGCCTTTTCTGATATTTATTCGATTAAACCGTCAAAGGAAGACTGGGGATGTATATATATATATCAATGATCAAGTGAGATTGAGATAATGAAGTTGAAATAATAAAATAAAAATAAAACCAACTATTTATTTTTCAAGGGAAGCTAAAGGAAGAAAGAAAAAAAAATTGCTCTCAAGGGAAATCTAATTTGTTTATATTTTAATTGTATGAATTTTATTAATACGTGTGAGTTAAAATAATCAGTAATAACAATCTCACACAACTCCCTGAGGTTGATAAAAAAACAAATCACAAATTAGAATTCCAAGGGTAACGTAGAAACACAAAAGGGGAAATCAATAACCAAAAGCAAAAAAATATAAATTCTTGTTTTCTCCTTTGTACAGCAAATGTGTATGTGTGTGAATACTAGTATGTCCATGAGGTAATCATCATGGATAATGGCCGTGACATACAGACAGGAAAAAATATAGTTTGGGTTTTGGCTAAGTATTTTTTAAATTGTACATGAACACAACCAATGCACAAAAAATAAAATGAAATAAATAAAAAAAAAAGGTTAACAATTGTGTAATGGGTTAATGTACGAATACTTATTTGATTCTTTCTGATGGACGATTTGCACAATACAGTACGATACTATTACATTCGGCTCGTGGCAATGGCTAGTATGAAGGAAGGGGATGCTCGCCACAGGACGCGTAGGGCGGGCTAGGGGTGAAGCGGAAGGAGGGAACCAAAAAAATAAAACAGGTCAGATTTGATTTGGCAACAAGTTTGTGCGGCAGGCATTGTCAATTGTTCTTTCGTTCCACATTCTTTTTTGATGCTTATGACAAACTTTGTTGTCTCTCTTTCCCCTTTGTTTGGTTGAGCTGTTCAAAATTATTAATGCAGATAGATGCACTAACCCTAGATAGAATGATCCATATCTCTTGGTACCTTCCCCTTTGGCTAGTACATGATATAACAGGTGTCTTATCTCTTGTTAATATAAAAGAAGTCAGGGAAATATGTGGAGTGCATCTAATCTTATCAAACGTCTCATGCTGCAATCAAATTCAACTCGCAATTACAGTAATCAGGCCAAAATAAAGTGTATTTTCACCAGGTCTCGTTAGTTTTAACTGGGTATGTACCTGCAAAAATAAGCTTCTTTCCTCTCTCCGTTTTGCATCATTTTCAATTATAATTGTACCGACTTAGGAAATAACATACTAGTGGGCGTCTTGACGCTTGGATTCTTTGCTATCTGCTGATGTGATCTGTAGCAGGCTCGATTCGATAAAATCCGGGTGGTCAGTTTTGATCTGGTTAGGTTGGTTGTCCCAAATTTTGGTGATCAGGAAAAAAAAAAAGAGACAAAGTAAACAAAGGAAAATCAGTTCCCAAGTATCCCTGCATATACGAGTAATGTGTAGTATTGGGGCATCAATGTACTTGTTTGACGGTACAACTTTAACCAAAAACTTAATCAGAGAGAGAGGGACCGGAAAACTTTAGTTTAATGTTTATCGTGTCATGTCATGTTAAATCGTATCTCTAAGTACTTTTTAGTTTGGCGTATTATGGTGGGAGCACCAACAGAACTTCTGGGGGGAGAGATTGGATGTTATTTATTTATTGTCTGAGCTTTTGTTCCACATTCCATTACGAGAATTGCAATATTTCCATTTCAATGGCAGGAAGGTGCATAATTTCGTGGGAAATTTTAATCAGCAGTGCATAAACACCGCAAAACCCAGTGTCAACGCGTTTTAGCGAAATGGGGATATAAATTAATGATGTTCCACCCGGCTTTTAAGCAAATATTGAAGCAAGTTAGAACATGAAATAGCAACAATGTCTAAATGATTGGTTAGTGGAAGACATGACGACTTGGACTTGAAATCAATGAATAAGTTCCTGCGACTAATGCGACGCGTCTATTTTGTTTTAATCAGTAGGTGGTGGTGGGTGCTGGGGCGGGAGGGGGTCTGCGGTTTATTGCACTATCACGCCCTGAAGAACAAAAAGAAGAAGAAGAAAAAAAAAAAACCAAATTCTTTCTCATTTTGTTCTGAAACTAAATACATGTTTTAGTCTAAAACATCAATACTAATTTTTCAGTTTTAGCAAATGAGTTGTTGGGTACTTGGATTGATAAAAAGGTTTCGCTTTCTTGTTCCCTTGTTTCATAATAAAGTATACCACATTGAAGGAAACTTGTCGGGCGTGGTTGTTCCCCGATTGTTCATTACATTATTTTGACGAAGGAACAGAGTAATTCTGTCAAACACAATCGGATTGCTGTAGCAATTATCATTGTCTTTAAATATATAATAGGTGAAATTGTTGGTTTGGAGTTCTCTCATCAGAGAAAATCGAACACGATTTTTGGGATGCAAAAACAAAAAAATAATGAATCCCTCGTAGATTTGCAATGCTATTGACTTAATATTGAAGATCTTTTTTCCTTATTTTCATTTCAATCGATATAGTAGGAGCAATCTACAAATGAGGAGAAAGTGGTGCAAATACTAGCGAAAGGAAAGAAAGATAACACGACCTCTGGCCCAACTTCCCATCATGTTCGTCTACTCCCTATCCTCATGGTACTCGTGGTTCTGGACCCCCCTTGGTCTATCAATGAACTAAATCAAGCAATGACGTTATTAAATAATATTCAGTTCGAATTTCAGACATCTTACGTCATGTAGAGGAGGATATTTTCCACTCTGTTATCTGTTCTCACTTCTTTCTCCGTTGAATCCCATCATTGGGATAAGGGAAAGCTTGTGAAACTGAGTTTAATGAAAAATTTTAGATGGAATGTTTGCTAGCTTCAGAAGAAGAGAATTTCATTTAATGCAAAACTAAAAAACGCAATTAGTATGTTCTTTTTTAGTCCCGGGTTCATTTAGTGACACATCACAGGGATTGAGGAAGCCTGTATGGGTTTGCAATTCTATGGATATATGGGTTGCGATAAGTCGTTCATATGGCACAAAAGGTGTTTCTATTATTTCGAAGATGTGTGTTATGTGGAAATGTAATATGCAGCTAATTAAATATCTCAGATCTAGTATGGAGAGGGCGTCGTTTTAGTTGATCGTTTTTTTTTTTTTTATTTTCAACACGTAGTCATCATCATCATCATCTGTGTTAATGGTAAATCTATTTTTATTTTTGCTTCCAAGAGTAATAAATGAAATGGAGTTCAAACCAACACGAAGGTTTAGTTTAGGTTATTGGTAAGGGTTATATTTCTTGAACAGGGAAAAGTGTTTTAAACTTTTTAATAAATTATGCATCTCGCTCGCTCGCTTCACTGACGTCTTTTTTTTCTTTCTATCCCTCATCGTTGGACTGGGTTGGACCCCTTCGAAAGCTAAATCATCAGCCAACCTGAAACACGAGGGTTCAGTATTGTCAATGGACGAACTGGACACTGATTAACAACAAGTTTAGTGATGTGTACAATGGCAACTAAGTAGTGTTTCCTATTTTAATATAATTTTGCGGGATTTTTCACTGAAAAATATCAAGAATGTTTAGATAGATCGTTGATTACAGAGTACAATCAAAGAATAGTTGACATCCCTTGAAGCAAAGACTAGATTATGACAGTAGCGGGTGAAGGAAAATGTAATTCACATGCCTTTTGAATAGATGTAAAGTAGTCGTGATAATTAAGACAATGAATCTATAATTACACCCAAAATGTTCTGGACTGTGCTTACGTCATCACTGCATAGTTTTCTTTTGTCGCGGTAGAAAGTTCTAGTGTGTGTAGTGTGGACGGGCTCAGGGGGGGACCACCACGAAAAGTGGAGAGTCAGTCGCTACCATATTCTTTCATACATTCCTTCATTATTACCACCACCACCACCACCAGGAAATTTAATTAATTTGCCATCTTTTCCGTACACTGTTGCCGCCTTTTTTCTTCAATACACCAAATCAACACCAACCAACCAATGTCGAATGAACTAACTATCAAAGTATTCAACAATCTTACTTCCGCATATGACAAGAAACAGGCCATTGACACCGGTTTGATCGATGGGTATATCCTAACCATTGATAAATCCACAGTCGACCAAGAGTCATACATGGACCAATTCATCCCATTGATCAATCAGATCTTATTAGATTCTAAAAACTATGCAACCATTGATCCTGATGGGATATTGATCCAATTATTGATTGGTATTTTGTCTTTTTCTACCTTTCATGAGATTTTGAAATTCTATCCCATTGAATTCATCGTGAATAATTTGTTTAACAAAGATCAACCAACAGTGACTAATTTATGTTTAAGAATCATAATTTTGAATGTTCATCAGGTGGAAACAAAGACATTTTTAAAAGAGAATAATATTGTATATCGATTATTACAAGAATATTTTGTCCAGGATACACCAATATCCACATTGAACCAAATTGAAAATCTAATCAATGAATTACAAGGAGATGAGGAACTTTCATTACTTGATGGTACGGGAGAGATATTTGAAACTGTACGGAAGCTGGAAAACACCATTTTATTAGCGAGATATTTGGATTTGTTGATTTTGATCTTGCCTAAATTGAAAAAAGTGGCACCTGGGTTGTATACTTTCACGAGGGAAGATTTTAATAAATTTGAAGATGATCCGTTATTTTCAGTATTGTTGGTTCAATTTTATGGGAAATTAGTCAGTCAACTGGAAATTCAACTTGATTTGGAATTTGCATTGAACGATATTTTATCAAATTTTGAGAATGTCAATAGTGCTGATGATGATGATCCATTTATTAAATCTGAAATTGTTAATTTGATTAGTAAACTATCTTATGAACCACAGTATAAAATCTTACTTGATGAACAAAAAATATTCAAGACTTTTAATTTGATTCAAGTGTTTGAAAAAAATGAAATATATATCAAATTATTAAGTGCAAGTAATCCACAAATCATTTATGAATTGAATAATTCAATTTATTCAGATATTTTGAATCATTTAAATTTATTCACCAATAATTATTATTTCCCCATTTTATTAAATTTCATCAAATCATCAACTACATTTTATCAATTACGTATATTATTGACAAATGAACAATTGACAAATTTACCAATGGATAAATTATTTTATTTGTTGTTAGTAATGAGTGAGAATAATCATACAAAAGAATACTTGTTTAATAATTTACCTAATGTGATGTCTTCAATATTATTAGAATCAAATATTAGAAATAGTGAAATTTGGAATTTAAAATTACAAATTTTAGAAGCTTTGTTGGTTGATGATTCAGTACCTGGGTTTGATTATTGGTATGATGAATTACAAAAATGTTATGATTTAATGAGATTTGGGAAAACTTTTAAAAATATAAAACCAAAAGTTGATATAATTGACGAAACGGTCTAAACAGAATATACATATAAATATTAGTTCTACTCTACAACTTCACTTCTTTTTTGCTTTGCTTCCTTTGCCTTTCTTTTCGCCATTTTTGATGCCCATTGACCGATAATAATCAACAGAACGTTCCCAACCACGATCCAAATAACCAACACCCCGATATTTCTACCAAGATGTCCTTTCCAGGTATTAAAAAACACCACTTTCAAACACTCGTATGCATTATACATGGGCATAGCATATCCGTACTTATAAAACCCGGGTGATAATACAAATGGTGCGAATGTCGGGGCAACATTCGTGACGATGTTGAACACCATCCACGGAGCAATCAATACTTTCTTATCAAAAGCCAAGATTACAGTCACCACTGCTTCATTAATAGCCCCCGTAGCACTGATGAATAAATATACAAATGCCCAAAGGACAAGGAATCCAGAATGACCAAACGTCAAGTTTGTTGGCACTTTGAATGCCAATGTGATTAATCCGTAAACCAAGGAAAGTATGACTGCATGAAGTTGGGATATGAGGAATTTATAAAAAATATATGATTTATAATGGATTGTTTTACGCATCAACATGAATAATTCAATGGAGAAATTAAAACTGTAAAAGGAAATCAATAATGCATAAATCAATTGGATTTCTGAAGGTCCCAATGCAGCTGAACTATCCACTGGTCTTTGGTCATCAAAATAAAACGTAGGGAATGTGCTTAGTATACTTACTGATGTACTGTTTAACAATGCAGCTCTTTGAGTGGAGTTTAATTGATCTCGAATTATTGGTTGATAAATATCCTTGGAGACGTAGTTTCTTATCCATGATTCATACACCAAGTTCAAGTTTCGAAACAAGTATTGACTCAAAGCGGAATAATGACGACCTGATTCATAAACAACAATAATCAGGGTGTTCAAATTGGCCATATAATTGGCATTGCCTGTTGTGAAAGCATCATAAATCAACTCAGTGGTGTTTCGAGCAATCCATATTCCGGCCCAGTATTTTTGATGATGTACTTGTCGTGAAACTTCTTCGAAGATGGTATTATTATGACTTTTTGCTAATTCATCAAATGATGTCAAATTTGCAAATTGGAAATCCCCCAATTGTTTCAATGTATCATTTTGTTGTAACATATTGTTGAATGCATTACCCAAATACGGTTCAATCGTGACACCATCTGAGTTTTGGAACAGTGAATCTTGATTCACTACAAGGTATTGTACATTGGCATATCTTGTTTCTCGTTTGTATAAAGACCCCCAGTATATGGATAAAAATCCTAAAAAAATACAAAAAATCTGAATGTAAACAAGAAAGAATTGAGGGAATACTTTTATATACTCAGCATTTCTTTCTTTAAAAGAAAGTGATTTTGCACCAGTAGATTCTTTTCTTTCTGTGGGTGGTCGTTGTAATGCTTCTGCTTCTTTGTTTTCAATTTTGGTCTCTGCTGCAGCAACTAATCCTCCTGTCCTGGATAATTCAGCATGAGGATCATGGATTGGTGAATGTTGGTATTCGTTGTTGTTTGTGTCTAGCGGATCTATAAGATCCTCGTTGGTTGTCATCTGTCTATTGGGATGTATATTTGTTAGATTAGAATAGACGGTAGTGAGAAAAAAGTATATTATTTTGATTGGTGTTTGTTGTGGTTTTGTTTTCTGATGGCTCAGCTCAGCTCAGCTCGCGGGGCGGCCGTGGCTGGATGACCCCCCCCCATGCCATGCCGAGCAAACACAAAAGATTTACGACGGAGATGTGCGGAAGAATTGGTACCGGAAAAAACAAAAGAAACCAAAAAACCAAAAAACAACGAGTGAGGCGAATTCCGAGGAGGATTTTCACGTTTGTTTCATTTGTTTATATTTGGTCTATTTCGTTGCTCTTCGCTTCTATATTAATATTACATTCACACACCCACACCCAACTTATTGCTATTGCTACTTTACCTTTTAATTTATCAGACGTAGTCCTCTCACTATGCCTGAATCTATATCCAATGTTCCATCGATATCACCATCCATATCACGCAATGTAGATATCGATAATCAACCAGTTCTGTACCAGCCACAAGAAAGAGATGCCGGAACGGGCACCAAACCATCGATGCTCAGAAGAATGTCAACTGCCACTTCAAATTTCTTCACTGCTGATTCAGACACTGAGACAAGGCTCATGGGAGAAAGAGCAGATGATATGTTAAACATTCATGATGACGATTATGTTGAGGAATTGTTCGGAACAAGGCAATTGACTCACGCTTTGACTTCACCTACTTATGATGAAGAAAAACAGACTTTTCCTCGAAACTATAATGGCTCTGAAATATCTGATGAATCTAAATTACAAGAATCACCCATGGCTCCTCCACCACCACCACAACGAAGAAAAAGTTCGGTTTTAAGTAATAAGAAATACTATTTTTGGGATAAGGAATTCAAATCAACAAGAACTCAAATCATTTCGCAAATTTTAAGTAATTATGTTTTCTTAATCATTGGTTTTGCCGGTGTGTTGTCTATTTATACTGGATCATACTTTAACAGAAGCGATAGATTTAAAGATTTTAAAATGGGAGTGGTTATAGCTGATCGTAATCTGACTGTATTACCCAATATCGTGGGACAAACAATAGAAGGATTTTTTACCAAAGTTCCACAGATTCAAAAAGCTGGGGATTTCCATATTATAGATTATGTCACTATATCCTCTTTAGCTGCAAGTCACAATAACACAATAACTCAAGAAGTTCATCGTCAAATCCATCATCAAAAATATTGGGCTATATTTTATGTGTATGAAAATGCCACGTTAAATTGGTATCAAGCTTTGGCCCATGGCGACGAGAGTGGGTTCGACCCGACACAATCAATGATGGAAGTTGTTTATGAAAGCGGTAGAGACTACAATGCAGTTAATAACTATATCATTACTGTGTTGGGACAGATTTTACGTGGATACTATAGTTTTGTTCCTCAGAGTGGATTAATTGGACATATGTTACAAACTTTGAATTCACAGCAAGCAGCACAAGTAATCAACAATACGCCACAATTGTTAGCTACGGTACCTACTTTCAAAATTAATGATTTACACCCAGTTATAAATCCAGTGTATGGGGCGTCGATGCAATTAGGTGGTGTTTACGTTATTGTTTTCACATTTTTCACATTTATATTTTCGGTCCCAATCCAGATGTACATTGCTACCAAAGTGAAAGGTTTGAAATTCATCTTGTTTAGAATGTTATCCACACAATTTTCATACGTTGTTGTATCATTATCATTTGTCATATTAAACACTGCGTTTGGATTGCCATTCAATGTAACTTTCGGACATTCTGGATTCTTGGTGCTTTGGATGTTTGCATTCTTATTAATGTCATCGTTGGGTAGTTTCATCGAAGTGTTTGTATTGTTAGCCTTTGCGTTGAAACCACCATTGATTGGATTTGTGTTGGTGTATACCGTTGTGCTCAATATGGCACCAACAATATCTCCAATTATACTATGTCCGAAATTTTATCGATATGGTTATGCCATGCCATTGAAAAATTTCTACGATCTTTTACAAGTTGTTTATTTTGATGCTTGGAAGGGACACATGGGAAGAAATATCGGGATTTTGATTGCCTGGATGATTGTTACGAATGCGATAATCCCATTTGTGTTGAAGTGGTTAGCGACGAAGAAGGCAGAAAAGGAAAAGGCCGAGAAAGAACAGGCAGAAAAGGAGAAACAAGAAGTACAACAAGGAGGAGTGCAAGTTGAAGGGGTCAAAGTATAGATCTGTATATTGTAAACCGTAGAATTTTTTTTTGAAATAAATTAATAATTGTTTAGATATTGAATAGGAGAGAAAAATATGTCGCAGTTGCAGATTGATGACCTGGGGTAAATCAGTGGATATGAGCATTAGCAAATGTAGGCGTATAGTGGCTTTATAGATGGTGATTTTTCAGCAAGATGCAAAAAAGCCCAGAATGAAAAATTACCCAATGAAGTTAATGAGAAGGTGGGAAAAAAAAAAGAAATGATGATAGGCTTCCCTATACTTGTGCTTCTTGTTGGGTTATACCAATACCAACAGTAGAAACATTCAATGAACAATTGGATATTAAACAGAGGTGATATAGTTCTGTTTGTTAGTCAAGACGTGTTTGATATAGTATATAGTATTGTTGTAATAGTTAGCAGTAGTAGTTAATATAATATAATATAATATAGTATAGTGTGTGAAGTGATATTGTATGCAGGAGCAATCTTGCATATAAATTAAAATATTATTTTTTCTGTTGGTGTTGTTGATTTGGCAACCATTTTCCTAATTGGGACAATTACAAAACAACCAATATACGCTACTATATATTCCACACATAACAACAACAACAACTATTACAACAACAAGAACAACAACAAAATATCACTCCTGATTTTCCCCTTGTATGTAAAATTCCATCTCTATTGGATTATCATGTGTACCTCTGCAATCGACATATATATATATATTGGCTTCTTCAAGTAAAAAGTGGAAATCGACGTGGTTACTGGATGACGGTCAACACCAATTGAAACTCTCTCACCCCCTAAACAAGTAAAGAAAAAAAAAAGAGGTTGTTGCTGATCATCATGGATAAGATGGGCTTTACTCGCAACGCTAATTCAAATTTTAGTCTAAATTATATTATTGATTTGAATTATTTTTGCACGAGAGCAGGCGGCAGGAGAGGAAGAGAGTCGTCGCAGGGCAATAAACAAATGAAAATTATTCTTTTATGCTTTTTTTAAGATTTTTACACTTTTCTTTCCTTTTCCTTTTCCTTCCTTCTTTCTTGTCAATTTCTTCAACTCGTGACGAACGAAAGTAAAAACATCTTTATTGTGTGGGTGATTGTATAGAAACGACTTTGTTTCCCCCTTTCAGAAAGTTTGTCCTTTTTTATATTCCTTGTTTCTTGTTATTTCAATTCATCGACAACTATTTACATCATCATATATTCATATTCACCTTCTGGTTTCTGAATTTTTATATTATTATTAAGAGCAACATTATCATCGTCATATAAATACATATCTACTTGCCTGCATCTCCTTGTTAAATTTCCCACCAAATCTATATTCAAGAATGACCACAATGAATCGATATTTACATTTAACAACCTCAATAATATCAGTGGTAACAAGTATAACGGTGGGACTACTAACGATAATCTCAAATCACAACAACAAATACCATTTACTATTAAGCATCAGCTCCTTTGTGTTGTCCCTATTTTTCATCATTCCAATCATTTATACCAATTTATTAACAATATCATTAATCATTATCATTTTCACATTCAACATAATATCAGGGATATTATTTATTATTAATATTCATGTGCAGACTCAGTTCCACACACCTATCGTCATTTTATTTATTATCAATTTAATTTTTTCTACTTCATCAATTGTATTATTATTATCTTTCTCATTGCAATATTTGATCAATAGTAATATTGAATTGGACCAAGAAGCTAAATTCTACCTGAATGAATCAATTTC
This sequence comes from Candida gigantensis, assembly GCA_030557085.1. Lineage (NCBI taxonomy): Eukaryota > Fungi > Ascomycota > Pichiomycetes > Serinales > Debaryomycetaceae > Candida > Candida gigantensis. Next base: position 49,600 of record JAKTVG010000388.1, read on the forward strand.
TAAAAAGACTTCAGATGCAACATTATGTATCAACACTAACAAAGAAAATGAATACTCAATGGAGAACAATTGGATCAATTCAAAAGAGAAAATGTCGGTTGCCCCTGGTATGAATATGACTGACTCGATACAAACAAATACAATATCGACACCAAATAATTACAACTTTTATTTAACTCGTTCCAACTCATCTTGCAATGAAATGAGCAATTCGAGAAACATATCAATCATGAATTTCTCAGAAGATGATAACGAAGTGGAAACTACTGCGATTGGAAAAGTTAAGCAACAACAACAACAGCAAATGAAAAAACAACGTTGGAAATCAATTCATGAAGAAAAAATAATTTTGGCTAACATTAATGAATCATTATTACCTGGTGTACTTAAACAAAAACAATCTTGCGAAGATTATAGTAATGCCTTAACCGGATTAGAAAATATCCCACAAGTCACAGCAACACTACAACAACAGAACAACAGCGATTTTGATTTGATTGAATTTAATAAATTGAAACAGATAACGGGGTTCAATATCGTCAATGGTGCTTCGACTTTACTTGACGAAGCAAAATTATTTAACAAACAAGAACTCGATTCAAGCGAAGACAATGAAGGGATACTAGTAGGGAAAAATGTCATTGAAAACATTGATTCAATAAGTGAGATCTCAATAAAAAGACCAACTTTACTGAATAGAAGTTTTAGCGAGCCGTCATTGCATGATAGTAAAGCACCTTCGTTGTATACATTCAGAAGGGTACCTAGTGATCCAAAACAAGTAATCACCCCAGTTTCAACCAATCTCGAAGAAACTATTCTGGAAAAACCATCAACACCTCCACCTCCACAACAAAATCAACCAACGAGCAAATCATCATCACCATTGAGGAAATTTCTCCAGGAGAGTCCTAAAAAAATATTTAAATCAAAATCCAAGCCATCTGGGGCAACTGCATCATCATCATTCCACAAGCACTCTAACTCTGCCATTTCAAACACAATATCATTGCGTTCTTCCTTCTCATCATCGCGTTCAACAACGTCACCCAAGAAATTGAAATCGATACTCAAATTACATAAACATAGCACTAGTGTGCCAAATTTCCAATACCCAACTTATGAGAAGTTCACGTTCCATTCAAACCATCCATCGCAGTTGATCACTGAGCCGATTGACTTATGGGATTTGCAAACAACAAATTTTGACATAGATCATGAAGAAGAAATGGACGATGAAGAGGACACAAATAAGACAAATCAAGGATCAAGAATAAGTAGTTTGCCTAGTCAGGTTTTTGGAGAGTATGATAAAGAAAAATGGAGAACTATGAAAGTACTACAGAACGAAAAAGTGGTTAATGAGACGCAAGAATTTGCCACTTGATCGACACTTTTTTTATAAATATACCTGAGAGTATACAATCAATAAACTAGAATTTCATTAGATCTCGAGTATATAGAGTATGGAAGTTATTTTAATACAAGTTTTTGAATTCGTGATATACCATGCATAACTGAATATAAAAATAGACAATTTATCCCTGTTGTAGAAATTATTGTCATTGCCCCTTAGATACTATCATCGATTCCTCAAATCAAATACTTACCCGTTGGAGTATGACTACAGACGGATTTCAAACAGCAAGACAGAAGTGACGATGGCCAAAGAAAACTGCTTCTAGAACTAGATTCTTCGCGCAACTGACAGATTGCAATGCTCTAAATAGGTAAGAAACTTGTGCAAATAGAGTTTGTTTGAGGTCAATCAATATGTTTTGGTAGCGCCAGAAAATGAAACATTAATGCCCAGTCAGTTGGTCAGGCCTTGGTCAAGTTATAGCTTGAAATACAAGGAATAATCATTTTAGTTCGATATGGCAGAAAGAGAAATGTAATTAAGTAACTGAATCATTAAGAAAAGGAAAGAACAAAATTAAGTGAACTCGATTATCAGTTATTGGAAAATCAATTGCATTAGATAGCGTTGTGCACATTATTGCATGAGTTTTGCCGAAAGTCTCTCCCAAATTTTACAACTTAAAATAGATTCAGCCTTATTTTGATTTACAGTTTATACTAAGATACCAATGCTACAGTTCATCGTTTATTAGCAACAAAACAAAATTCTTGCACCAAAGAAATTAGTAACAAAAATTAGCAGCATTTGGGAATCTTCAAACCTGTCGTGTAATACTTTCACTTAAAACTTGTACTAACAAAGATCTAACAACTAATTCACTGTAAATGTAAACTAGCCTGCCGGTGGGCTCGAGATTCACTTAATCGTAAATGAGTGGATTTGTTGTATTGACACTAAAGTCCAATGTGTCTAAAGCTTCCATAAGGAGGAAATGTGCTAAATAAGGCTATTTAGGTTTTCTGTTCATTAATTTCAAATTACTAACAAATGTGCGTGTGTTAACCAATTCCCACACTACCACCAATGCTTGTATTCCATTCTTTTATTCTATCAACCATAAATCACAGCTTTTTTCATTACTCTTCTTTTCCATACCATTTAACTCTATTATGAATTCTCATCAAATTATCGTGTGTCACGTGTAAGTTATCCAATCAACCATATTTATTAGTTAACTTTCCACTACGTGACACAAATGTAGACAGTATTCTCACAATATGGAAAAAAGTACTTGGCACAATTGGGTTGTATTTTATGTTGAAGTTTTATCTGTGATTTGAGAAAGCGAGGATATGGCTCGCGTACAACATCGTGTTAAGAAGAGATGAAAATTTTTCTACAGAGAAAAATTTGTATATAGAGAGAAAAATCCAGCAATGTTGTCGCTAATTGAATCATATAGTAAGTAACAATTAAGTACGATTCCATCAACTATAATCTACAACTGAGTGAATGAAGTAACTCGCCCACCATCATACAAGACACTATTAATTTTCTCTCTCACTGAAACTACCTTGCCTAAAAATCTCAATATTTTATAATCGCATTTGTCAGATACTTTTGGCAACAGATTAATATGAAATAATCTAAACAAAAAATAAAAACTATCGCAATAAATGTGCAGATTGTATATCGTATGTATAGCTAAATAGAAAAAGAATAAATGATACAGGGAGGAAGTAAACTATATAGAGAGGAAGGAGAGATACTCAAGTTGTAACTAAGGTTAGAGAGCTCGTGCACGTGACTAAAACGCTGTACCACAGAACAAATATTTATTTTTGCAACAACAGCGTGTAGATTTTTTTTTCTTATTTGTACACTTTTTATTTCTTCTTTTTGAATCAGGGGGATCTGTATTGAGAAGTCTCGGCAATCATGCTCGAACGATTCAGCAGTGGGAATTATGATGATACTGTATTGAGTAGTCTCGGCAACCATGCACGAATGATTCAGCAGTAATGGGGTTTTGGGGGATCTGTATTGAGAAGTCTCGGCAATCATGCTCGAACGATTCAGCAGTGGGAATTATGATGATACTGTATTGAGTAGTCTCGGCAACCATGCACGAATGATTCAGCAGTAATGGGTTTTTGGGGGATCTGTATTGAGAAGTCTCGGCAATCATGCTCGAACGATTCAGCAGTGGGAATTATGATGATACTG
>JAKTVG010000389.1:0-51468 GCA_030557085.1 Candida gigantensis
ATACAGCATCGGAGTGTGGATCAGGAGAGTGAGATGGTTCACTACTCTTCGGTGCTTTTTAGTTAGATTTAGTTGTGATGTATCATGTTTTTCAACCTAAACACCGATACTCTCATGGTTGTTTCAATAGAGAAACTAAAAGAATAAACGAACAAATAGATCCTTATTTTCTCGGTGGAGGGAGGAAGATAAGGTTCAATTACAATAGGGAAAAGAAAAGGAGGCTATTCCTCTTAAGCGTATTGTATTTGAGCGTTGCACATTGTCTATTTTTAGTATTATTTCAAATGAAAAAGTTGATTCGAGACAGTGGCAAACTGCATGGTATGGATTGGAACGGATGTTGTGGCTGGCATATAACAGAGATACTGTTTGTGTTGATCTCTCGGAATAACTTATGCAAATTAAACACTAAACGGTTTATGTTACCTGTCAAAATTTCAATCATTTAACGGTACCTACAGTCCACAGTATAGTAAGATAAATTAGCATGTGAAAATATTACTGGCCATCGCACATCGCATCGCGAAAAAAATAAAAATCTTCACATGCAAATCTTAATTTAACGTGTAAATGTTAGACTAGAATCAATAACTTTAAAGACGTGTCAGTACTAGTTAACTGAAACCAACTAGAGAAGGAGAAAGAGCAAGAGCAAGAGAGAGAGTCTATACGATATGATAGTTATGCTGGCAAGGAGTGTTGCTTGATTACATTATCACGGGCTAAATAGGATGCAAGAAACAGTACACAAGATATTATGACACGTCATGCAAAAATAAATAAGGTGATATTTTATCGCACCACTACAATTGTCTTCTATTTTCTTGGGGACCATATTTTTTTTTTATTTATTTTTCTTTGCAACGACGCTCGTGGCGGGATCAGAGTAGCTGGTCGTGGTAGTTGCTGGTGCGGGCGGCCATGGCGGTACTACGCGTGGTGACATCGTGGGGTCCCTTTGTCGCGGGCAGTCATTTACAGAGCGAGGAGAAAAAAATATATCGGACTTGGTTCGGTATCAAGTCCTACCACCAGAAAAAAAAAAATGGAAAATGCCAAAAAAAGTGTGCGGTAATATCCGCCGTATGAACCGGGATCGATCTCCTACATTCCTTGCACTCGTATACATTTATCGCACGATAATCTATAATTCACAGTTTCTTTTTCTGTCCCACCACAGAAAATTGTGGAATGGTTTTTTCATCATTATCCGCACCAACTGGATTAAGGAGTATGAAGCAATGATAAGATATTTAGTACGTAGTACATGTTCACGTAATCATATCCCTCTTGATATCTTCTTGTTATCCGTCCCTCTGGGCTATAGGTGGGTGCTTCTTTGTTTCTGCGGTTTACGGGACAGTTGTAAAAATCTGGAATTGTTTCAGTTTTGTAGCTCTATGGACATTATCTCCGTTGGATTAAGACTGCGCAGGCCCATAAAAAATCCGATGATCCTCAATTTCATCTCCTGTCATATGAAATATAATAAACCCATTGAAGAGCATGATTGAGCAATGTTTCTGGGACATGTCATGATGGAGAAAGTGTGTGCGGAAGGAGTGATCAAAGTCCGTGTAGTAGATATAATTTGTAAATCTATCTACCACGTGAGAAAAAAGTTGTAAGTGGTGGACTGTGAAAGTTAATAATTTCTTACTATTATTATTATTATTATAGATTAAGGTTCCGTAATAAGTATAATAGAGAGAAAAATCTGCAGGTGACACAAATCAGATGTTGCACAAAAGGTGGGCTGTGAGAAAGTGAGTAAGTTATTATTATTATGTTTGTGTGTTGTTACTCATCAGGTAATTTTTCTTTTTTTTGCTACTGGTGCTGCGGTTGTCCTGAAGTTTCCGAAATCTTTTTCTTGGTTCCATTCCACACCATTATTGGGTATAGCCAGATATTATGCTGACGACTAATCTTAAAACTTTATACTGCCGTATACAATTATATCCAAATATATAAGAACATACAATTATCTTGCAAATTTACATCTGTCATTTTTTGATTTTGTTTATTTTTAGTTTTTGGTTTTCCTTTTATTTCTTTTATTTAATACTACTACTACTTACACCTACTACTACGATAATACTACTATACCATTACAATGACTCTCGATATATTACCTATGTTTGATCATAGTAATGCCAACACCTATATCCCTTCGATATTCAACCAACAACCACCACAACAACAAAACAAGCCTAATGCCAACAACCTATTAGATGGGTACATGTTAAACCATGAATTGCGTTTTGTTAGAAAAATTGGCGCAGGTACATACGGTTTAATCTACCTCGTGGAAAATATTTACACCAAAAAACAATTTGCTGCCAAAATGGTATTGAAACAACCACCTATCAAACAACAACGCTGCCATGGCAATAACAGTAACAGCAACCACGCCAACGACTCACAAGTCAACAAGCACATAATACAACAACAATTTTATCAATACTTCTTAAACAACACCATACCGCAACCTGATTCATTAAACTTTGATTACCTCCGAAATAACGGACACTCTTGTCCTTTCTTAACAGAAATATCCTTGCATTTAAAAGTTCATCATCATCCTAATGTCGTCACCATTCATCAAGTGCTAAATTTGGAAAGCTTTGCCATGATTATCTTGATGGATTATTTCGATCAAGGTGATTTGTTTGGTAATATTATTGACAAACAAATTTTCAACAACCATAGTACGAACGATGTTTCCAAACAATTATTAATGAAAAACGCCATGTTACAATTGATTGATGCTATTGAATATTGTCATCAAAATAATATTTATCATTGTGATTTAAAACCAGAAAATATCATGGTCAGATACAATCACAACTACCAACGTCCATTAGATGGGTCCAATAGTATTATTGATTATAATGAATTACATTTGGTATTGATTGACTTTGGTTTAGCCATGGATTCAAACGTCATTTGTTGCAATGCATGCCGTGGTTCCTCATTCTACATGGCACCAGAAAGAACCACCAACTTTAATACTCATAAATTAATCAATCAATTAGTTGACATGTCACAATTTGAATCTGTTGAAATGAATGGATCTTCAATCACAAGATCAAATTGCAAATACTTGCCTACTTTACCTGGTGATATCTGGTCCTTGGGTGTTTTATTTATCAACATTACTTGTTCAAGAAACCCATGGCCAATAGCTTCATTCAATGATTCCAAATCCAATAGTGGAAATGATGTGTTTAAGAACTACATATTGAACAATAACAAACATATCTTGGCCAAAATCTTACCTATTTCAGCACAGTTCAATAGATTATTGAATAAGATTTTCAGATTGAATCCAAATGAAAGAATTGATTTACATTCATTATACAAAGAAATCATCAGATGTAACTTCTTCCAAGACGATCACTATAGCACCACCCATCATCATAGCAAATCCAAACCAAGCTCAAACCAACAATTATACACTCCTCCAGGTACCACTACCTACAATTCATATGCTAGTGTTATGGATGAAGATGATTCTAGTGATGAAGAGTTTTACTCTGATGAAGATTTGGATGAAGAAATAGATGAAGATGAAGAGGAACAACAACAAGTACAACAACAACAAGCAGCTACTAGTACCTTCAATCAAGTTCAAGGTACTTGTTATTATGATGTTAAATCCAAGACAACTACTAATGTGTCTGCTTTTGCATTGGAAACTCCAAGTAACAGTATCGTTTACTAATTTGGTTTTTATTTTTATTTTAACGACTTTAACGACTTTTTACATACATACATAGTATTTTTTTAATAGACATAATAAATATTTCAAAGGCATACAGGTTAATATCACTTGATTTTTTTTGTTTGTAGAAGATAATGGGACAATAAAAAAATGCTGCAAAAAAAAAAATAAATAACACATCTTCCGATTTTTTTGTTGTGAGTTTTCTCCCTCACTGACCGGATTCACACGGAAGCACATACCGCAAGCCCAACAGAATAGAATAAACACACGATGGCAAAACGTAATGATAGATAAGTTACTAGGTTGCTCATCTTCTCAGAAACCTTAGTATAGAGCTCAAGGTCTATGATAGCATGAACAGAGTATTTCCTAAGTGTTCCAAATCCCATGTGATAATTTTTTTTGAATTTCCACCTATATAAAAATAAAATAGTAAGAAACATAGACAAGTTGAAACAGTAGAAGAGCATCTGATTGTTTGTTTGTTCGTCTTGATGTTTTATAAAAGACTAAAAGTTTAAAATTCCTAGCCGTGAGAGAGGGTAGTGGTTGTGGATTTTGTTGTATTTGTTTTCCTTTGTTCAAGTTAAACAATCGAGAGAATGATTGAAAATGGTGTTTAAGGTTACTATTTGGAACTTTGCCCATTCGAGAGTCTTGGCTTAGGTTTGTTGGTTACCAAACCATTATGATAACGAATGAAGGTGATAAAATTCATTTTCTGCTTGAATCAAAACTTGTTACTGGGAGGGCGCAATGTTGAGGGATTAAGAGTGATTCCAAAGGCGTTGCCAAGCAGGACAACGAGCAAGGGGGACCCGATTTGTTGCTCCTATTAATGGATGGCAAGTCCAGAACCATAAAAAATATAAGCCACTGAAAAATACCAGGGCATCCAATACTCATTTTTTTTTTTTAGTTAGTCAATACAGAAAAAGTCTCATTTGCAACTCATACTTTATTTCTGTATGTCGCTCTTGTCTTTTGCCTCGTTGTCGTTTATTGCGATCGCTCTTTATAAAGCAATAACCACAGCAACCACAGCAATATACCCAATTTTTTTTTTCATATGATAATCTGTTCCCTGTAGATCTACCTGTACTATACGTCAAATGCTTGCTGATGACTTGTTAAAATCAAACGATATGAAACATGCACTGGCCGCAGGTAAGTTGGACAGAGAGACTTGAGATTTCGCAAAGCGGAAAAAGGGAAAAAGATAATGGGCATTCCTGAATCTTCCTAAATGTTAAAAATTGTTAGTTTATTCAGTAAATTTATCCGCATTCGGATAATTATGTTTTTTTTTTTTTTTTTGCGATACCTACCTTATAGCCAAACGAAAAAAAGAACGGAGCTAACAAAAAAAGAAACACAAACAATTGTATCCTCGGTAAAAATGATTTTTTTTACTTAACGTTCGGATTAAACGCTTTTTCAGTTTTGTATTCTTCTTCGTGTATTGTAATTATTGCAAAATGAGCTATAAAAGATTTTTTTTTTTGTTTCTTTTTTTTGAGTTTGAGTTTGAGTTTTTGACTTTTACGTTTCGGATTTAACGATTTATTTAAAAGAAAGCTAAATTTTGCGTCCTGTTCTATTTAAAAATTTTAATAATAACGATGACGAACAAACTAAAATATCAGGACCCGACCTCGGGATATAATTCCTTCAGAGCGGAAGGAAATACCACGAGAAGAAGAGGAGGGGAAAAACATTCGCCGGAGATAGCACTTGGCCGCCAATAACCGCAAGGGCCGAACCTGACCTGCTTTGATTTCTCCCGCAGGAGCTTCCTTGATATATTCGTAGTCTTTCCACTGGACTCGATATGAAACGGAAAAGTTAATCATGAACTGCGTTGTTATGGATACCAACATAGCAACGCAAATTTTATTTTTCAAACAAGTCTTTTTTTTTGGAATATAATGGGATTTATTATATCCCCACACAATATATACCGAGGAGATACCTTCACTGTATTGAATGTATAGTTATTTTTCAACATGATGGTTTCTAGGATGATTCAAACAGCTCCTTGGTGTGTAACATACAGGGTCTTTTGAGCTCATTGTTCTTCTGAGTGATTGCGAAAAGTTGCGAAAAAAAAAAAAATATCTAGAATTTTACTCGATTAGGAAGTGCTTAAAAAAGTTTATTATGATATGATGGGAATTTATCCATACGATTTCATAAAAAACAACTTTAAATACGTTACTATCATGGTTTGAAGATATTCATATATACGTATCTGGTAATTATTTACACGGATTGGAATAGACTGGTATTTAAATTCCATCGTTTATACTTTTCAATTTTCGAGAATGCAACAACAAAGCCACGTGCGGTCATGGAACGAAACTATAAATAGAGAATACATTCCAAATTCTCTAAGTTTGCACTATTATACTACAAAATGTAGCCGTTTTGACTCCGAAATACATTGCGAAGGAGGGGTAGACGTGTGAGAAGCAAATATTCAAGCAGGTAGAGACGATAAGAACTTGAATTTGAGTTTGAAATTAAATCTAGATTGAAGTGCTCCACCCAAGAAGAAGATGGACGTAGACAAAGAAGTAAACCAAGTAGTTTTGATATACAATCTCATTAATTACTAACGGTTATTTTTTAAACCACTTCCATATATTTGCATGGCTGTTAATCTTGAAAGAAATCTCATCTTCGTGTATTGCTTGAGAGATGTCTGTGTGTAAAGAATCAAATCTGCAGAATATCCAGATCGGGGACATTAAGAAAATAAACAAGTGATAGCTATCGTACTTTGAAGGTCAATAGCAAATTGTCCCAATAATTGAGTCGTTAAAGGCAGTTGCATTAGAAAGAAATGTAACTGCAACAGGTTAATCTGAAGTGGTAGATTGATCTTTTTTTGTATCTTGGTTGCAAAATGTAACTCAAATATCAAGATAGTTTTACAACATTGTTTTGAGAGTGGTTTATATTACTATTTTGAATCTACTCCGTTTATGAGGGCAAATGAATAGACTATAGATAAACTCAACATTCATTCACTCCCGGGCTCTCCTTAAGGAAAACAATATGTTAGTCTAGACATCTTTTATTGACCCCACCACTCCTTTAACGCATCAGCACTAGTTTCCCCAACATCAATATGTGATTAGCAATAAACAATTCTTAAGGCTTAACTTTCAACCATTGGTGGATCCATGAATTCGGGATTTTCGGATTGTATGCTAGTAGCCCTGGTGCGGCAGAAAATGGCTGACCTGATTAAGTTTTTTTTTGGTAACATATTTTTTTTTTTTTCTGTCGCGCATCGTGCTGGCACGGCGTAACTTGGCTGGTATTGGACAGACCATGCATGCGAGCAAGCAAGCTGGACACTACGTCTAAATACGTACTGGCTGATTCGTAGAAGAAACAGGGATAAAATAACACATCTAGCAGAGTCATATACAGTTGCTTATGTTTAACTTACACGTTTTGCTGGTCAGTTCTCTTAATAAAAGTAAATACTTTGTTTGTGAACCCCGTTGCCCGCAAAAATTTTGTTTGTCTGACAGTACATCTCGTACTTTCTCTAATATTTCCCGGATTTCAACTCTGTTCCCATTCTACGAAGTGATAGATGAAAATTTTTTCTTGGTGTTTTCCGTATTTGCAATTTCATCAATAAACATTCGATTCCTCGTAGTCAAAATTGCACAATGGTCAGTCCCTTGAACCTAAATTGAAAAAAAATGTTGTATGTTCAGACACTTTTCACTTTACAGACGGACAACCCCGCCATTTCTGATATTGCATGATGCGCTGCATCATCTAATACAGTGTACTATAAGGTGGAGAGATGCCTAGATTAAAAACAGACAGTGTTTTTTTTGAAAAATTTTTCTACAAGCACATGAGCTAAAATGGTTTCAGACATTAAAAAATTTAGGTTGAGGTTCAGCGGTCTTTAGTAATTCGATTAGTAATTTCGAATTTTTGGGTGACACTTCCACTTCACAGAGAGAAGAGGCCAATTATTATTTTTTTTTTTCTTGGGGGATATTGTTTTTCCGGCGATGATGATACAAAGAAAAATACTCCTTTGTTAGACCATTAAGACCAGTTCATTTTGATTATGATTAATCTCTGCTTTCCATTGTTACTATTTATCTCTGTTAGTTACTGTAGCTCAAGTTTACTTGTCCTGTACCCTTGATAAGAGACTAATCACAGTCTCCGCACGTCCACATACATATGCACAAATAGTATCTCGTCTTGAGGGATTTTCTATTGCAAATTTTAGCTACTCTGTCTTTTTTGTGTTTGTGTCTGAACTGGTCATAAGGCACAAATATGCTTTGTACAAGAATGACCCATTTTTAGATCGGTAAAATTATCCGGGGAGACAGAACCAACAGCCGGGCACTATTCAAATTAATTATGTACTTCAATCGCTACTACTCAAACGTGTGACGATCTTAACTCGTAACAGACAATAAGGATACACTTCTCCTTACGGTATTGTTTGCAAAATTAACTTTAACACCAACAATCTTCGAAATTGCATTCGTATATGTGTCAATCTCCTCCCCACACACAGACAACTTCTGGGGTTGCCGACTAAAGTTGCATTAATGATTTTCCCCCATCAATTTGCATCGTCTTTTTACTGTGACCAATTTAGACTTCGCTACCACCGCCTCTTATTCACGTCAGTGACATATCCTTCTAGACTTAACTAAGATAATCTTCGGATTGCCGTCCGATGAAGCCACCCCCCAAGAAAAAAAGGTTCGCCTTTTCAGTTTTTCCGATGCCTTGCCAGTGGCTCAAAACAAAAGAGCTTCTTTGTTTGGACACGAAATAAACTTCAAGCTAAGGTAGATCAGATCTAGATCTCCGAGAAACCAAACAATGGAAACGTTTGTTGTTCCCCAAGTTTTGCTTTTACCCAACAGAATTACGCTAAATATAACATCAGCATGTTCAAAACAACAACAAGACAACCCACAATTCCGACACGGAACCAAATGGTTGTCCCCCAGATCATCTTGAATTGGTAACTTAACTAAATTAAAACACATTTCATTGTTAACCTATTGTTGTGACGAAATTTCTCCACAAACACTTTAAGAGTTAAAATCCTGGAGATGTCGGCTATTGTAGTTTCCACCCGAGTGTCTGCATATATACATAAATAATTAATCCGAATATTTGAATATCTGCAGATTAATGTACATGCAATAATCGTGACTGGCCATTTGAGTATTTTTAGACAATGCATGCCGACATTATTTTTTTATTAATTTTGTATGTACCAGAGAGGATGTGTACCTTGATCAATTTTTTTTTTTAACTGCAAAATTTCTAAAGTGGACCCAATGGGTGGTGGAACACAAAATGGGCAACAAACTAAACAAACATTTACTAACCAAAATTCAAGTTTCATACATGCAATGCAACCAAATCTACACGCTAAAGATATTTGTCATTGATTATTTTTATTTATTTTTTTTTTGTCAGTATGTATGTTACTACTAAGAATGAATTTCCTGGGGGGAAAAGATGGGGAGGATTTGCAAATCCACCCTTGTTTTGGAAAACTATATAAACCTTCTTCAAACCCTCGAAAGTTTTTAAAATTGACTTATTTCAGATCCTTTCTTTCTTTCCCTCATCATCATCTTACAAGTCTAATAATTATTTTATTTCCAAGATGTCCTCGAAAATCGAAAGTATGTTTTCCGGTCCTGCTTTGTCAATAAGCCGTGCCATTGATAAGCTCCCTAAAACCTATAATGTTTTCTTCATTGCTAGTATCTCCACCATTGCTGGTATGATGTTTGGTTTTGATATTTCCTCAATGTCTGCATTCATTGGTACTGATTCCTATAATAAATACTTCCATCATCCAAGTTCTGATATCCAAGGTTTCATTACATCTTCCATGGCCTTGGGTTCTTTCTTTGGTTCTATTGCTTCCACATTTGTTTCTGAACCTTTCGGTAGAAGATTATCCTTGTTGATTTGTGCTTTCTTCTGGATGGTTGGTGCCGCTATTCAATCTTCTGTCCAAGACCGTCCACAATTAATCATTGGTAGAATCATCTCTGGTCTTGGTGTTGGTTTCGGTTCTGCTGTTGCTCCTGTCTATGGTGCTGAATTGGCTCCTAGAAAGATTAGAGGTTTCATTGGTGGTATGTTCCAATTGGCCGTCACTTTAGGTATCTTGATTATGTTCTATATCTCATATGGTTTAGGTAAAATTAATGGAACTGCTTCATTCAGAATCGCATGGGGTATCCAAATTGTCCCAGGTCTTTTGTTATTCCTCGGTTGTTTCTTTATCCCTGAATCTCCTCGTTGGTTGGCCAAACAAGGACAATGGGATGCCGCTGAATTTATTGTTGCAAAGATCCAAGCCAAGGGTAACCGTGAAGATGCTGATGTTTTGATTGAAATTTCAGAAATCAAAGATCAATTGTTGATGGAAGAGTCTGCTAAACACATTAGTTATGCTACTTTATTTACCAAAAAGTATATTCAAAGAACTTTTACTGCTATGTTTGCTCAAATCTGGCAACAATTGACTGGTATGAACGTTATGATGTACTATATTGTGTATATCTTCCAAATGGCTGGTTACAGTGGAAATTCTAACTTGGTTGCCTCATCCATTCAATACGTTATCAACACTGGTGTCACTATTCCTTCATTGTACTTTGTTGATAAGATTGGTAGAAGACCATTGTTGATGGGTGGTGCCCTTATGATGATGATTTTCCAATTTGCTCTTGCTGGTATCTTGGGTAAATATGCTGTTCCATGGACAGGAAGTGGTAATAGCACTGTCAACATCCAAATTCCTTTGGATAACAAAGCAGCTTCAAGAGGTGCCATTGCTTGTTGTTACTTATTCGTTTCTTCCTTCGCTTGTTCTTGGGGTATTGGTATTTGGCTTTACTGTGCTGAAATTTGGGGTGATAACAGAGTCGCCCAACGTGGTAATGCTGTCTCCACTGCTGCCAATTGGATTCTTAATTTCGCAATTGCTATGTACACACCATCTGGTTTCGAAAACATTAGTTGGAAAACTTATATCATTTATGGTGTTTTCTGTTTATGTATGTTGATTCATGTTTACTTTGGATTCCCAGAAACTAAAGGTAAAAGATTGGAAGAAATTGGTCAAATGTGGGAAGAACATGTTCCTGCTTGGAGATCTAGATCTTGGCAACCTACTGTTCCACTTGCTAGTGATGCTCAATTAGCTAGAAAGATGGAAGTTGAACATCAAGAAGATAAATTGATGGAAGAAGATACCAACTCCGAAGAAAAAACTGCTGCTGTCTAAACAAGATCAGTCTAAACCTGTTCATATCTAATTCTTCATTGATATTTTATTAAATTTTTAGTATAGTTTTATTTTAATAACACGACTTTACGTATCATTCTGAGTTGATTAACACTGTAGAAAATATCAATAAGTCGTAGTATAATAGGGGAAAAAATATGGTGGGCCAAACATACACACAAAACAGCGTCTTTCCAGTATTGCTTTACAAACATAGATTATTACACATTTCGTATACTACATATTCTCTATAAATATTTATCAAAACACTCGCTGATCTCAAAATCTTTCTCTCTCACTCCCTTACTTAGTCTTGGTAGCTTCCTTTGGCAACTGGATCAAAGCAAGGTACCTAATCGCATTATCTTTAACATTATGGTAAATTTGCAACAACTGTGGGTTGTTGAACTGCACAAGTGTCTGACTCAACTTCATGTCCATCTGTTCAACCACAGCTTTGGTGTATTGGTTAGAATCAAACCTCAACTTGTTGAATACCACAATTGATGCAAACACTAATGTTTGTACTGAAAACTCAACAAAGTTCCATCTAATCAACAATAACAATACACTCGGAATCAATTGGAACCCAGAAACAAGTAACAAAATAATCTCCGCGTTTGCTGCGGCAAACAACGCAGGCTGGTTAAACTTGCTGGTGAAATTGGTAATTGCAGTGTTGACTCTTTGCTGGGTGGCGATGTCAGCAATAAACACAGACAACAAATGGTTTTGGAAATACGTCAAAATGTGGAACGTGGCAAATATAGCAAACGAGTACAAACTGGATCCCGTTTGTCCAATGATAAAACTTGATAACAAAAACACAATGGCCAATGATAAATATTGAACATTTTCATCTCTCAACAATCTCACATTGAAGGAAGAAAGCTTGAAACTGGTCTTGAAGTAGACTTGCTTGATCACAATCAAATATGTCAATATAATGGATAATAATGAGAATTGATAGTATCTCAACGAGGAACGACGGTTCCAGAACCCTGTGACGGTACTTGCAGCAAAGAATAACACGGCAAACACATGGCCGAGGAACCAATAGAATTGCTGTGTCTTGGCTAATGTCAGGAGTTGTTGAAGAGGTGTCTGGTACCTAACGCTGTTGGATGTAGAAGCTGCAGGTGACATGAGTGGGAAAAGCTAAAGATTAGAAAGAGCTGTTAGAAGATCGACAGTCTAATTTTTTTCTAGATATTTGCCCTTGCATTTTGTTTTCTCCTTCCTACCTACCTCGATTATTGACCCGAATTTTTGTTTTTAAGCTCAGCGCTGAAAATTGGCTATCACTTCATATAATCAGTCATGTCAAATCTTCCACTTAGAGAAGCCAAGAAACAATTGAGAAAACAATTAAAATCACAATTGAAGACTGTCACCCAAGAATCGTTAGTTAAACAATCTAATCTAATACGTAATAATTTACTCAATCATGAAAAATTTCTAGCAGCCACCAACATCGGAATCTACATGAACATGCCAGATCTGGAAGTGAAAACAATTGATATAATAAAATCATGTTTCAGTTTAGGGAAATCAGTATATCTACCCCGTTGCAATTATGAAAAATCCATAGGACGAAAATTGAATTACATGTCAATGCTCAAGATGCCCACCATAGAATCCGTGTTTGATCTCGAACCACAGGGCAAGTATCAATTATTGGAACCAATAACGGGAGAAGATGTGATGGACACTGGCGAGCTCGATTTGATAATTGTTCCCGGGGTCGGTTTTGATAGCAATAGAAATAGAATGGGACATGGCGCAGGCTTTTACGATGAGTTTATAACCACATTTCAAAACAAATTCAATCGAAGACCTTATTTGATAGGTATTGCATTAGAGGAACAGATAGTACCTGATACTATCCCAGTTGAAGAGCATGATTGGAAATTAGATGCAGTGATCACTCCTATGAATATTTATTAATCTCTTGAATATACACCAACGATACAGTTCTCTAGCATCCTATCAGCATTGACCCAACTATGATATTTATTAAACAAACTGGTTCCATCCTTACCTGCACATTTCATAATTTCATCTACTCCACCTGGGTGAAAGTTGACATACGGGGTAATATTGTACACTTTCCCATTTAAACATGTCCAACAATCTTGTAAACTCTTGTGCTTTTGTAATTCTAATTTATTGATTTTCACGTACTGCGGTGGCGGCGTATTTGGTGGCACACCACGCAATTTATGTTTCGGTTCGGTACGGTTCAAATGGGCCCAATCTAATGGTGAATGACCAGGTTGCAACACAACTTTCTTTCTTTGACTTGCTGAAGTAGATGCTCGTTGGGCTGAATTTGCGGCTGGGAATAAACCTCGGTTTGGACCTGATCCAGAAGGTGGGGGCCGAAGCGATGATGATGTAGACACGGGTGGTCTAAGGGAGTTTCTGGATGCTGTGCACTGGTTTGAACTCTGTAGTTTTTTGCTTAGCTCGTCGAGTTTAGAAGACATTTGATTATTAAGGGAAGTTGTTGATTAAAAAAGTGAATGTGCAACTTAGAGTTTATCTACGTGGTGATGGCAGGCGGATTATTTTTTTATTTTCTTTTTTTTTTTAGCGCAACGGTCATGTTCGGCGATGAAAAAGCTGCGCGTTCTCTTATAGCTCCCAAGGCTAATCAACTAACCAGTAAATAGACCCTTAACCTAACAATTCTGTGTTGTATTTATTGTAATAGTTTATTTAGTTAATATGCCTTTGTTCATACCACAAACAGTACAAATATTCAATTTATTATTGTAGGATTTACACCAGATTATACATTTAAATGAACCCGATATTTGCAGCCATAACGTGCCATTATTATCCATACAAGCGTTGCTCCAAATACCGAATGCAATGACGATGATAAAGAATTAAGAGCAATCTAGCGACATTACCAGAAAAGATATTTCAAGAAGAAAAATTACATTTTGAAGAAATTATAGTTCCTTGGGATAAAATGATATATGGTGTTTCTCCAACTTGCCAAACTAGAACGATTCATACTAAATCGCCTGTAAATTTACTCTACCTATTTGTACTCATCTATATGATAATTCCTTCTTCTGGTTATTCAATATTTCATTTTATGAAACCGCTTGGAAGAACAACCTCTACAATTTAGGAAAACTCTTCGAGATCAGATAGCTCTGATACGTCGAGCTCGTCCATATCATCTCCATTGTCTCGAATCGTAATTGAACACAACCCCTTAAGATCGTCCAAATTAGTTATTTGAACCTTCTCTAAATAAAGATTATCCGTTATTTCTAGTATAGTCAAGCTTTCAGGGAACGTCACGTCGGATATTTCCAACAAATCAAGATTGCCATTTATTTTGAGGGTTTGCAATCCACTCGGGAAACTCACATTACGTATGGTGTACAACCAAGTGTCTTCTAACGACAATTCTTTCAAATTAGGAATCAAAATCGAACTGATGTTATCGTCACCAAAAGTAACACTGCTTAGTGTCAATGCTGTTAAATTTTTTGGTGGCAGCCACGTATCAATTGTAGAATTTCCAGTCACAGTTAATTGCTTCAAGCTGTTGGGAAAGCAAAGTTCGTCAAAACGTATTTCAGGTATGTCTGTTTCAAAATCAATCTGTATTTGATCTGTGTCATATGTGAACAGTGATAAACTGGATAAATTGTTCGCAGCTTCTTCATCCTTAAATAATTCAAATGGGAAATGATACCCTGATAACGCAAGCGTTTCTAATTTAGTGCATTTTCTCAAGCTACTCAATTTTAATATATGGGGGATATTCTCTACACCCCAGAAGCGTAAATGCTTAATTCCTTTTGGAAACTTGAATTTCGGCGACACATCCCAATCGATACCAGTTATCTCTAAGACTTCGAGATAAGACATCTTCTTGACAGCAACGGCAATTGCAGCTGGTTCCGTATATGGCTCTAGCTGCATTCTTAACACTTTCAAATTTTGGAAGTCTGGAAGTGCCGCATTATCTAAAGGATCGAAGCTCTTATCAAAATACTCTCTTAGTTCAAGAGTTTCGAGAGCCGATGGAATGTATTTAAAAATTTTGCACTCGGCGCAAAATACAGACAAATGTCTCAAATTTGTAAACTTATCGAAATTGGGCGCTAGGTAATTGTAGTAATTAAAACCAAACTTCTCCAACGATTTAGGTAACAAGTTGACTAACTGTTTCATGTCAATTCTGCACAAATACGTGATAGAATTTGCATCTATTGTTGCAACATTAAGCTCTGGGGTAATATTTTTGAAGATAGATAGATAGTTATATCCATCCAAAGTATCAAGAATGTGAGCAGATTTGACTTCTTTCCATAACTTGGCATTCTCATCACAGAACAGGGACCACATTTCTTGGTCGCTGAAAAGTTGATCTCTTAGTGTACTATCGTCTCCTGGATATTTTCTCTTATGCCTTCGAATCAGGGGAATCAAAATAATACTGAAATCTGTTGGATAAATTTCCCATTTTTTATAAAATTTCACCAAGTCATTCATTGTCTCAAAAAGGAGAGCTTCCCCCAATTGAGCAAAACGATCATATTTAGTATCCGGATGTGCGTTCTCCACTGACAATGGGATATCATTGGAATGCCCGTGGCTGGCCAACCGAACTTTTGACATACGTATTACTGGAAGAAGAAACGGTGCTAACGGTTTCAATTCCATAAACAATGGATATCTGCATAATGGAATATGCGAAAACACTATAGTAACAAGTTCCGTTGGAAGAGTGCACAAGTTCAGCCAAAATAAGGGGGTTTCAATTGACATTTGGATTGTTTGGGTTGGCAAGAATGTAATGGTGAATTATGCCATTCAATTGTTTGATTAATTGTTACTCTCGTGGATAATTAATTAATATGATATTAGTCTTTCAAAATATTGCTGATAATATTGATTAACTGAAAGAAGACTAAAGCAAAATTAGGATTGATACATCGTAGGGTACGCGTGGGAAAATATGCAAATCTCACCTCCCTTTGAATTGGAAGGAGGGGAACAAAAAAGTATTAATAGTGCAAAATTGAATCCTGGGGAGACTATCAAGAACCATCATACGAAACAAAGATTATTATTCAAACTATGTTTTCTAAATGATTGGAACTAATAAGTTGTCTTATTTAGTACAAGGTCTATAACCTTATTTGAGGTTAATACTATCTTATATTTCTCCGTTTTTTTGTATGTAAAATTCTATACAGTTGGAACAACAATTTCTACGTTCTATTAAGAATTGGAACGACTTCTCTTACGTGGCTCTGGCACATCACACACTTCCATATCATCTGCGTTATATCCAACATCAATCGACCGCAACCCCTTAATATCTTGCAAATTAGTCCTTTGGATTCTCTTCAATTCATCATTTCCGCTTATTCTTAACGTAGTCAAACTTTCTGGGAATGTCACGTCTGATATTTCCTCCAAAGAATCGCTGTAACTAATTTCGATATTAGTCAATCCATTTGGGAAAGTCAAATTGCAAATCTTGGTTAACGAAGTCTCCCACAACGTCAATTTTTTCAAGTTAGAAATCAAGATCGAACTGATTGAGTCATCGCCAAAAGTAACACTCTGTAGATCTAAAGTTTGTAAACTCTTCGGTGGCTCCCATGAATCAATTAGGGAACAACCCTTCACTGCTAGCTCCCTCAAGCTATCAGGAAAATGAAGTTTGTCGAAGTGTACTTCAGGAATGTCACTATCATCCTCGATATGTATCAGCTTTAAGTCATATACAAACAGTCTCAAAGTTGTTAATTTATCAGCAACTTCTCTATTTTCAAACAATTCAAATGGGAAGGAAAAACCCAATAACTCGACCGTTTCCAATTCCGTGCATTGCTTCAAGTCTCCCAAATCTATCGCATAGAAGATCTCCTCAACGGCCCGAAGACATAAATGCTTGAGTTTTACGGGAAACTGAAAATCCACTGAATAGAACTCAGGAACGTAAGTTAACTGTAATGTCTCTAACTTAGACATCTTATTAACAACATTGACAATTGCATTAGAATCCTCGCCAGGACCCAGGAAAGAATTCTTGGAAGTGTCGAACCGCATTCTGAATACCTTCAAATTCAGCAAGTTGGGAAGCGCGATATTATCATAAGAATCGGGATCTTCATCGTAAAACTCCTCGATGTGAAGAATTTCAAGAGTGGATGGAACACGTCGAAAAATGCGTAAGTCGGGACTGAATATGAACAATTCTTTCATATTTGGAAGTTTCTTAAAATTGAAAGTCGGACATTCGCCATTAAAGCGAAAGCTCTCCAAGGATTTGGGCAACATCTTAATAAACTCACTCAAGCGTTTCCCACGTACACCTGTAGTATCATATACATCCAATGTTGCAATATTAACTTTTGAACTATTTTTGTTTAAAAAATCTCGAACATATTCTTCGTTAAGCATATCAAGAAAGTGAACCGATTTGACCTTCTTCCAGAAATCAACGTTTTCAGCACAGAAAAGATCCGATGTCATTTGCTCACGTAGCTGAATTCTTCTTATTGTCGGATCCTTCTTCTCGATCTCTTCGATCAAGGATGTGAACAGAATAGTAACATCATCTGGGTAAATGTTCCAACGTTCATAAAACTGTTTCAATTCATCCATGCTTTCAAAAATGAGTGCTTGTTCTACTACTGGACCGAAAGAATCTTTTTCGCCGTGTGCATGTTCCTGGTCCATTGCTAATGGGGTATTATCATCGTACCCATGACTAGTCAAGCTGACTTTCAACGTGCGAAGGATTGGAAGAAGAAATGGCACCATTGGCTTCAACTCCATGAATAAGGGATATCTGCATAATGGAATATGAGAAAATACTAGTGCAAGAACTTCTGTTGGGAGCTTGCACAAGTTTAGCCAAAACGTGGGATTTTCAACAGACATTGGGGTAACTTGGTTTGGAAAAAATCAAAATGTGTAAGAGAGGACTCTGATATATTTAATTTTAAGTTCTGGTATCTTGAATAAGTGATGAGTAAAACTTCTATTCTGTTGATGATAATATCAATTGATTGTAAAGAATGAACAAATGCTGCCACCCAAGTTTTTCAACAACAGGGAAAATAAGGGGCTATATTTATAGTAATAAGGGAGGCACGGTGTGAAAAGTGAAAACAATGTACGCCTGGATTGTATTATATGAGGTGGGAAAGTACGTCGTTCTTGCTTTCAAGTTAAATAGCAACTATACACGCTACAAAGAAACCATACGAAAACAATTGTTGCAAATACTGAGGTACCGTCGTCTTATTTTCTCACATACTTAAGGAATCTAATACAATAATTTAAAAATTGGTTAAAGCCAAAAATACTTTAGCTTTTAATCAATGATTATGAAAAGAAGTTTGCAAAAGATAGGACCCCTTGGGTCCCAAGAAAAGAAATACAGTGAATTTTTCAATATTGGCGTGCCAACTCTAAATTTTATGCACCAGTTGCTGCGGCGCGACTTTTTATTTTGGATTGGTAGCGAAATCGACATTTTTTGGAAGGCGACATTTTTTTGACCCATTAAACACGTGACGGGGCAAGTCACGTGTCTCATCTCCTTGTCCCCCATCGCAAGAAAGAATGCCAAGCCCCATGGAAAGAAAAAAAATTTAAATTTTCCATTTGATTCTTTGCATTTCTATTTCTTTTCATCAATTACCCATAGGTTTTCTAATACTAGTGATGTCTAACTTAACCCCAATTGCTACTTACAACTTGGCTATCAAGCCATTCCAACTAGTTCCAGCTATTAAAGACGATTTTCCAATTACTATCAGAATAACTTTAGCTTCTTTAGACCCTGAAGCTACAGATGACAAAGGTGAACCTTCCACTTTGAGAATTTTGAAAAAATCTAATGACTTTTTGGATGAAGGTCTTGAGGATGATGAAGCTGAAGAAGCTAGTGATGACGAAGAAGACGAATTAGACGTCGAAGAAGAAGAAGTTACCAAAAAAGTCAATGGTAAAAAGAATACAACCGAAGAAGAGGAAGATGATGATGAGGAAGATTTAGATGAAGATGATGATGTTAAAGAATACGTTGTCTGTACTTTATCACCAAAACATCAATACCAACAAACTATTGATTTAACAATCACCCCAGATGAAGATGTATGCTTTGTGGTCACTGGTTCATACCCAATCCACTTAACTGGTAATTATGTTGAACATCCAGCTGACGAAGATTCCGAAGATGAGGATTATGATGAAGAAGACGATGAAGACTATGACTTGTCACCAGATGAAGAAGATATTATTTATGGTGCTCCATTAGGTGAAGAATATGATGAAGAAGACAGCGAAGAAGATGATGATGAGCAAACTCCAAGAATCGAAGAGATTATTGAAACAGAGGAACAAGTTATTGAAGAACCAAAAGATTCTAAAAAGAGAACTGCTGAAGAATCAACTTCTAAAAAATCAAAGAAAGCCAAAAAGAACGAGAAGAAATCCGTTCAATTCACCAAAGAATTAGAACAAGGTCCAACTGGATCTACCTTGGTTGAATCCAAAGAAGAAGAAAAGGAACAAAAAAGCAAGAAAGATTCTAAGGATAAGAAGAAGTTCCCAACTAAAACTTTGTTAGGTGGTGTTATAACCGAAGATAGAAAAGTTGGATCAGGGCCAACCGCCAAATCAAACAACAAAGTTGGTATTAGATACATTGGTAAATTGAAGAACGGTAAAGTTTTTGACAAGAATACTTCTGGTAAGCCATTTAGTTTCAAATTAGGTAAAGGTGAATGTATTAAAGGTTTTGATTTGGGTGTCACTGGTATGGCTGTTGGTGGTGAAAGAAGAGTTGTTATTCCAGCAAAGATGGGATATGGATCTCAAGCTTTACCAGGTATTCCAGCCAATTCTGAATTGACTTTTGACATTAAATTAGTATCATTGAAATAGAGTTGTTAAAAAAGAGATGTTTGAATTTTTGTACTTTTCTTAAATTGTTTAGTTTTTAACTTGTCGTTACAGAGTATTAATAAATAAAACTTAGAAATTTAATATTAGTAGTTCTTTGTTCACGATTTGTAGTTTAGATTGTACCTGTATGGATATTAATCGAATGGCGATACATTGAAAATACTGCTTACGTAATATCACATGATGCGCACCATACAATGGGGGTTAATTTTTTTGACACTTTCTCGGTGTTTTTTTCAGATGGCGGAGTGGAGTGTGCGAACAGTAAGGAACTATTGTGTTTTAGAGTTGTCGTATAAATTTGAGTTTTCGATACGATGGAACATATGGTAGCACTAGCGGTTAATTAAAAAATGTATAAAGGTCTTGTTTCTTCTTAATTTCATTCGTTAATAGGGGAACAATACACTTTGTGGCAAAGACAAAAAAAAATCTAAATTTCCACCAGTCTTCTTTCTTTTTCTTCTTGATTATTTTATCAAGACACACCCTAGATACAAATTTGCTATCATTGATATATAGCTAACTAATCAACTGAAATAACATCTGTATAACTTACCCGTTTTTTCGTTTGGTTTCTTTTCCATTTGGTTAATATTTGACAAGTTCAGGGGGGTTGCTTACAAAGATCCCGACAGGAATTTATACTCATCGCCCTAGCAACAACACCCACACCGTACTGTACGGTACTACCATTACACGTCTCGTGCCCTTTTTTTGTTGAGAAACCGAGAACCAGAACGATAGAAAAAAAAATTGCAAGTCAAAGATCGACAAAGTGAAAAAAAAAAAATTTTAGAGGCCAATTTTTTTTTGAATTATTTTTGCAATAACTATAAGAGTTCTTCATTGTCAGTCCCTTTTGTTGTCTTTCTTACATTCCTTTTAGATTTCTTAGAAGATACACAATGCTTGGTTTTATCACTGAGGTAACTGGCTTAATAGCGCAGACGGCAGCTCGTCGTCCAATTCAATTCATGGTGATACCTGCTTTATTAGCATCCATCGCTTATTTATCAATTATTGACGATTATATACCAGAAAATTTTGGATCAAGTTCTTCTTCAGGGATAAGTTATTACCATCCATATGGTTCATCTTCAAATTTAGATAAATGGATCCCTGTGGAAAATGTGGATGATTATTCCCAGGCTAACCACATAAGTGTGATTCCTTTGAGATTTAGAAGATTTCATGATTCAATCCCTAAATTACATGACACTATACAAATATCGAATAATGAACAAGTTTTAATTGTCAAGACAGATCAAGTTGACTCAACTTTGAAGAATTTAAAGGAGATCACTGATAATGGAATCACTTGGAAAGCTAGAAGTCATGCTAAATTAACAAAATATTATGATTATGCAAGGTATGGTTTTCAAAGACTTCAAGATGCTATTCAAAATGCTGACAATTTCGACATAATTTTAGTTTTTGTTGCTTATATAGCGATGAATTATGCCTTGATTAAAGTGTTTATTGATATGAGACAAATTGGTTCTAAATTTTGGTTGGCCTTTGCAACTTTGACTTCCTCGACATTTGCATTTTTACTTGCATTGGTTGTCTCAAATAAATTCTTGGATGCTAAAGTTTCTTTGTTGAGTCTTTCTGAGGGGATTCCGTTTTTGGTTGCCATTATCGGTTTTAAACACAAGGTTTCAATTGCTACTATAGTTGCCAAATCTTCAACCGTATCACCTGAAGATGTTCCCCATCTTGTTGGAAAAGCTGTTTCCTCACATAGTTTAAGTATGTTGAGAGATCATTTGGTTGTTGTTGCTGGTTTGCTTTCTTGTGCCATCTATGCTAATCATTTAACGGGATTGAGAAATTTCTGTATTTTGGCATCATTGATTTTATCATTTGATTTGGTTTTGGTTTACACTTTCTTTTCAGCCATTTTGGGTTTGAAAGTAGAAATTAACCGTGCACGTCGTACTGAAGATTGGCAAAATGCTTTAGAAGAAGATGGTATTTCTTCATTAGTAGCCGCAAGAGTTGCTGAACAATCTGCTACTAGAGAACATCCAAATGAAGTTAATTTTTTCACGTCAAATAACTCATCAATTGCATACTTCAAAGTGGCCATGAGTGTTGGGTTTTTCGCATTCCATGCCTTTTGGTTAGGAAGTTCTTGGTTATACAACACTTCTGACGGTGGAAACAATTTCAGTAATTATTCTATCCTTTCCAATATTCCATTGTTGACTGAAGACATTTCCAAGAAAATTCCAATTGGGAGAAAGGGAACTGTGATTACAATCATTCCAACTTTATTTTACATGCCTTCTGGATTTATTGTTCAATTGGAGGATTTCGTTTATCTTGCCTTGAGTAAAGTCAGTAGTGCCATTAGAGATAGCTTGATTTCAAAATTTTTGGTATTTGGACTTGCACTTTCAATTGTCACCAATGTCTACTTTTTAAATGCTGCTCGTTATCAAGTCAGTGCTACTCATAAGTTGATTGAACAAGAAATTGCTCGTCCTAAACAATCTACACCGGAAACAAAAACCAAAAGTAGTAAGAAAAAGAATAAGAAGAAGCAACAAAAACAAAAACAAAAGGCAGAAGCAGAAGAAGAGGTGTCATCATCGCTTTCATCAGATGAACAAGAATTTGAAATCAAAGCTCCATCTAAGATATTACCTCTTGAAGAATGTGTCAAAGCTTTACAAAATGGAAATGTTAAAACTTTAACCAACGACGAAGTTTCATCATTAGTTGTTGGTGGTAAATTACCATTATATGCATTGGAAAAACAATTGGGTGATAATACAAGGGCTGTTGCTGTACGTCGTAAAGCTATTGCCAAATTAGCTAACGCTCCAGTATTGGAAACTAATCGTTTACCTTATGCTCACTATGATTATGATAGAGTTTTCGGTGCTTGTTGTGAAAACGTTATTGGATATATGCCGTTGCCTGTTGGTGTTGCTGGACCATTGGTTATTGATGATAAACCATACCATATCCCTATGGCAACCACTGAAGGGTGTCTTGTTGCGTCTACTATGCGTGGTTGTAAAGCCATTAATGCAGGTGGTGGTGTTGAGACTGTTTTAACTCGTGATGGTATGACTAGAGGTCCATGTGTTCGTTTCCCTACTTTGAAAAGAGCTGGTGCTGCCAAATTATGGATTGATTCTGAAGATGGTCAAGCAACTATCAAGAAAGCTTTTAATTCAACATCAAGATTTGCTCGTTTACAACATATTCAAACTGCACTTGCCGGAACTTCATTATTTATCAGATTTAGAACTACAACTGGTGATGCTATGGGTATGAATATGATCTCCAAAGGTGTTGAATATTCATTGAAACATATGGTTGAAGAATGTGGTTGGAAAGATATGGAAATTGTTTCGGTTTCAGGTAATTACTGTACTGATAAAAAACCAGCAGCAATTAACTGGATTGAAGGTAGAGGTAAATCTATAGTTGCCGCTGCTCGTATTCCTACTGATGTAGTGACCAAAGTTTTGAAATCTGACGTTGATGCATTGGTAGAATTGAACATTTCCAAGAATTTAGTTGGATCAGCAATGGCTGGTTCCGTAGGTGGGTTCAATGCTCATGCTGCCAATTTAGTCACTGCTGTGTTTTTAGCTTGTGGTCAAGATCCAGCTCAAAATGTTGAATCTTCAAATTGTATTACCCTCATGGAAAAAGATAAAGATAACGGGGATTTATTAATTTCAGTATCGATGCCTTCAATTGAAGTAGGTACCATTGGTGGAGGTACAATTTTGGAACCACAGGGAGCAATGCTTGATTTATTAGGTGTTCGTGGTCCTCATCCTACAAACCCTGGTGATAATGCTAGACAATTAGCTAAGATTGTCGCATCGGCAGTATTGGCTGCTGAATTGTCACTTTGTTCTGCTTTGGCTGCTGGTCATTTAGTGCAATCACACATGCAACATAATCGTAGTAAGCCTGTTGAAAGTAATAGTAATGGATCACAACCAAATGGTAAGTTGAATGGATCTGCTACTAATGGTCACGATTTAAAACGTCTTCAACAAGGATCAGTGACTTGTATTAAATCGTAGTTGAGGAGAAAAAGAAAAAAATGCATCTACTTTTACCGGTTCTTATTTTTATACTTATAAATATAATATCTATGTCTGTTTTTTTTTCGCCTTTTTGCATAAAAATAGTTAAAAATGAATTTAATAAATGTATTATCTAAAAATTAAAAAAAAAATATTACAAGAAAATGGCTATATGAATGTGGGGGATTATGGTGGTGGTGGTGGTTTCTAAGTTATTGAAAAATACTAATTACATTGGATTCAAAGTGGTTGGTATAGTTGAAGGAATAGAAGTGACATTAGCATGAACATTTTCAGTCTTTTGTAAAAGTGCATCAAGTGCTTCACTTTGAATATTTTGTTCTTCTTTAAATAAAAGAATAACACTTCTTAATTTATTCACTTCTGCGGATAATTCTCTATATCCATTAGCATAAAACGCTAACTCTTCTTCCATTTTTTGTATCAACATTTTCTTTCTTTGACGACATTTAGAAGCTGCAACTCTATTTCTTTCAAGGAAACTCTTTCTTTTTGCTTCATCGTTACCTTTCTTACCCTTTCCCCCTTTCGTCGAACCAATCTCTTCATCACCATCCAAATCGTCTCCTTCCCCTTCATTCTTCGGTTCTTGTTCATCTAATGCTCCCTTTTCTGCCTCTTCTTTAGTGTCCATCTCTGATTTAGCCTTCGATTTACCTTTGGATTTTGGCTCTTTCTTTTTGGTAGCAGCGTTGGCATTGGTCTTTGATTTTTTAGCAGCAGTGGTACCAGTCTTTGAATTCTTTCTCTTTTTAGTAACGACTACTGGTTCCTCTTCTTTTGCAGGAGCCACCACGTTTGGTACATCAGCAGAAGCTGCCAGTGGAACCATGTTAAATGCAACTGATTGGCCTTCTGGAATTGTGTGTATCCCAACTTGCTGTGGTTGTTGCTGGGGTGGAACTGGAGGTTGACCAACTTGCATTACTGGAGGAACTGCCTGTGGTGGTAGTGGTTGTGCAGGAGGAATCTGCAGCTGAAGTTGTGCTTGACTAAGGCCCGGTGCTATGTTTGCAGGTTGTGCTGGAACTTGTGGTTGTAGTAGTGGCTGTTGTTGCGGTTGCAGTTGTTGTGCTGCCGAATTGAAATTTGTGGCCATCATAATATTATTTGAAGATGGTCCAAGACCTAATAAACTGGATAACCCTGGAGTGATTGGTCCATTCAATAAAGCTCCGGGAGTAGATAACCCAGGGACTAAATGATTTCCAAACCCAAAAGTGCTTAATCCACCAGGAGTCAAACCCAGTCGAATATTAGACTCATTGGGAGTTAGACCAGATTTCCGAACACCAGATATGAACTGATTGAAATTCTGTTGTTGCTGTTGAGGATTTTGCGGGGTTTGATTATTACTTGCAATCCCACCCCATAAGTTAGATGCAAGAGCATCAGTGGTGGGGATACTTCCAGTACTCAGACCACTAGTATACTGTCTGGCACTTGTTCCTCCAGGAGATAAACCAAGTGGAGGCAATCGTCTCCCACCTGGAGTAAACAACGGAGGAGTGATGCCTGGTAGTTTCCCATTTGGGAGTGGTTGTTGTTGTTGCTGTTGTTGGTTCACACTTGAAAGGTTTGGGATGTGTAAATTATGCTTATTGGTTGAGTTGCCAGCTTTCAAGGATGAGTTACTAGTGCCCAAACTGGTGGCATCCGAAATGGCGTCATTGTTTGTTGATGTGGCAAGTTCATGCAAGGAAACACTTGATGAGTCCTTTGTAGCAAACGATCTTTCGAAAGGGTTGGGTTCAAGTTCAAACTTTGATTTATGCTAAATGAACAAAAAAAGTATTGTTAGTATAACTGAATAATATGATGTAATGTTGGGATGATTATACAATCGCAAAAAAACGAAAAAAAAAGATTTGTTGATACTTACGTCACTAGACATGATTTGGTAGAAGAAACGTGAGATATATCAAGATATGATGCTTCCCTTGTAAATATGAGAAGGAGGTTGATGTGTGTGTTGAACAATGTGTAAAATTTGCTTGTACCTTGGGGTCTGGTATAAAACAGTGGTTTCTTTTTGAAGTTGCTATTAGAAAAGATGGATATTGGTTGAGTGGGAAGAAAATTTTGATTATTAATTTTGGTTTTTGTTTTTTTTTTTTTTTTTTTTTTACTATTAGCACACTTTAGTTTCCACCTCTAATCCGCTTTTTGTTTGTTTGTTTGGATTTCGCTTCCGCCCTTCCTCCCGCGCTGGCGGTATTCCTTGCCGAGGCGAGAATCACTCCCAAATCTCTAATACAACCGGCCACGCATTATACAACACAACACAAGACAAGACATATATTCATTCATTCGTTGACTCTCTAGTGTTTAAATCAGTTGAGAAAGAATCTACTGAACAAGATAGTTTAGTGAAAGGTTGAAAATCAAGGAAAGATTAGCCTAGATGGTCGATTAGGTGTCCATGCAAATATACCGGATCACGGAACTGAACAATACACACCTTTTACCGACTTTTTTTTTTTGGTATTGGTGATTCTTGAATAAATTGGCAAATTATCTTTGCCTTCGGTCATAGCAACTTAAGAATATTGAAGTGTCTATTTTAAAACCTAAAACGAAATAAATGCAACTTTAATTTGTCTTAACTGGTATAGTTTGAGTTTGGTTACATATTCAGAAATAAACTACAACCAATGACGTATCATTACTTCATGGTGACGCAAGAAATCAAACAAAACTGTTCTCGTAATTTTATTAAATCTGGGTTATATACACTACCTTCTGATTCCCAGATATAACCGAACCAAACCCGGTTTGTAGATCCTGGTATCTTCGACTGTATTCAAGACAAACACTAAAACCATATCTGGCCATGCCTGTTCTTTAAACTTTTGATTTGCTCTACCCCCCATCGACTTGGCAAGATCTCAACGTTTGTACTAAGTTTTTCTGTAAATTTGACTTCTACCATGTACCACTCTCCTGTCTGATGTGAAACAGAGTAGGCGTTGTATGTAACCATTCATTCTACTTCTTGAAGAGCTGATGTGTCCTAGTACAACTTTATCATGGTTTTCAGTACAAGGTTCTTGATATCACGTGACTGGACCAGACAAAGAAATTATTGACTCGGTTTTGTCTGAGTCATTTCGCGTTCAATCTAATCACAAATCAATTGATCTGCATACACGACCTTCTCTTTGCAGCGAAATTACTCTTCCAAAAAAAAGGAAAAAAAAATGTAAACTCGTCCACAAGTAGTTGCTTCTAGATAACAGATCATTTTCCAATATTGATTTATAACTGACACCGCCATGCCTTCGCAAGAGATAGGGATGCCGATCCCAAATATACCACATGCTGTTTCTGTTACTTTACCTACTTGGGAAGCAACTGTTGGATACGAAGAAGGAGAAGATTGGGTTGTCTCCAAGATGAATTCTGGATATCCTAGATTTTTCATTCATTCAGCAATTCAACAGCTATGTGCAAATTTAGAGAAGAAATATGGTAGAGAAGGTGAAAAATGTATGTGTTTCCCAAGTTATAAAGTTGCCAAACGATGTAGAGAATTCATCAAGATCCACACTGGTAATAAAAGCAAGTTTAATATTCGTGTTTTACAGTTAAACACATTAGAACCAACTAATGATATTGAAAAGTCCACCAAAGTTGGTGCTAGTATTGGGGTTGTATTTTTCCCAAGATCCGAGTACTATTTAGCAAAAAACTATTGGCAACATTCAGGTGAAGGTATTTCTTCTAGAATGGGGGAATATATGTTAAACGAATTGTTCCAAAAAGATGAAGACGACGAAGATAACGCCAGTGTGAAATTGAAAGGTAATTTGAAACAAGAATTTCAAGCGAAGCAAATTCAAAGCCGTTCACCTTCTTTATCTGCTTCAAGAGCTGCTAGTGTCGCTGGCAGTAGTAACGATGATCTTAATCGTGAGTTTGATTCATTCATTGAGCAAAAGTATGGCCGTGTTTTGGATCTAAAATTTTCCAGTGAAGCAAAATTAGCATTAAGAAGAAGAATTGCAGGGAAGGCGGACAAGTCAACTAACCGTGTTGAAGTACTAGAAAAATCAAAGAGAGGTTCACAATTGAATGAAACGGATGTATATTTATTCCCATCCGGTATGGCTTCCATTTTCTATGCCCACCATGCATTATTAAACATTAACAAGAGTGAACCTAAAAAGTCAGTATGTTTCGGGTTCCCATATGTTGACACTTTAAACATTTTGAAGAAATTTGGACCTGGTGTTAATTTTCTTGGGTTAGGTGATGATGAGTCATTAGATAATTTAGAAAAAGAATTGGAACAAGGATTAAAAATTATGGCTCTTTTCTGTGAATGTCCTTCAAATCCACTTTTGAAAACTCCAAATTTACAACGTATCAAAGCATTAGCAGATAAATATAATTTTGCCATTGTTGTTGACGAAACCGTGGGGAACTTTATAAATATTCATGTTTTGCCATTTGCAGACATGGTTGCATCTTCATTAACCAAAGTATTTTCCGGTGATTCAAATGTATTGGCAGGTTCTTTGATCTTGAACCCAGATTCCAAATTTTACGATCAATTAAAGAATTTTTTCAACAGTGAATATGAAGATTTATTCTGGCCGGAAGATGCTCTTTGGCTAGAGAGAAATTCTCGTGATTTCGTTGAAAGGGTCCATAAAATAGATGCGACATCAGAACAAGTAGTTGAATTGTTGACTGGATCTCCGTTGATATCCAAGGTTTACTACCCAGGAGTTTCAGATACTAAGAAATATTATGATTCTATCAAAAATGAAGGTGGTGGATATGGTGGATTAATATCATTTTTATTTAATGAACCACATCAAGCGGTGAAATTTTTCAATGCTGTTAATCTTCATAAAGGTCCTTCCTTGGGGACAAATTTCACTTTAGCTTGTCCTTATGCTATATTGGCACATTATCAAGAATTAGAAGAAATTGCTCAATGGGGTGTTGATAGAAACTTAATCCGTATAAGTATCGGTCTTGAAAACCCTGATGAATTACTTGACGTGTTACGAAAAAGTTTGGATGAAAGTATATAGACATTAAACACATACAAACATACATAATAGATATACGTCTTCTTTTCCTTTTAGTATCTTCCCTCTAATCGTGCATACCGGGGAATTTCATATGTTCACAAGGTCCAGGAGGTTCACCCACAATATCTTCATGTTGCACAGTACCAACGTACCAATACCTCTTGTGTTCATTGAAAAACCTCTTCCATCCCTCCAAATCATTCTTAACTTCCTCTTCATCCAACCCACGTACATCATAGGTATACTCATCCATCTTATTAAAACATCCAGTCACATATACCCTCGCGGCATCCTTCCCCGCCAACTCATGATACGGACCTCCTGGGCCATACACCTTCGGAGACGCAGACACATCAAACACATCTCCATCAATGCCCAAATAAATAGGTAACTTGGTGTTTGATCCGTCATGTTTGCTTAATTCATCAAGGGTGATGTTCAAATGATGTGGCGAGAGACGGAAACGGATGTAGTTTGTGTCTAACCATTTGCCATTGTATCCCCATGTGGTTGATGATGTGAACCAATACGATAGAAAAGCATTAAGAAGGAGGACACCACTGATTATTCGGAAGATGTCTAGGATTGTGAATGTTGATCTCATTGTTAATGGTTGTGGAATTGACAAAAAAAAAAAAGAAGGGTTAAATACAGATGGCATTTTTCTCGAACTCCCATCGCGTGGTGTTGGAGTTGCGTTAGGGTGCAAAACAATATATGGAATCGTTAAAAATATTAATTACATTACATATACAAAGACTAATTTAAAACAAAATTAAAAAGGATTAAGTAAAAGGAGAATAAAAGAAAAAAAAAATTAAAAAGTTTGAAAACAAAAGTCCTTATTATCTCTAATCAATGTCTCTTTATTCGTAAAAAAGTTCACCATTTAAAGTATTTGGATTAAAATTATTATTCGAGAAATTAATTCTGTCGGCGGCATCAGTACTTAATAAATTCGACCAGAATTCATCGTTTAATACCATATATGAATTCTCTAGTTGATCAGCATTAGCCAAATTAGCATTGAATTTATTTCCCATATTACCATTATTATTATTATTATTGTTGTTGTAATGCAATGCATTGGAAATTGAAGGTAATCTAAATTGTCTATAATCTGGTTGGGTTAAATTAGAAGGTGGTAATACGTCACCAAACTGATGTAATGTAGGCACGTTGTTATTTGACATGGAGAACTGTGAGCCATTAACACCATTCTCGATACCCTGTAATGGCGGACGAGGGGTGTTGGCAGCGGCTGTGATTGCCAAGTTTTTCAATGCATCAGAACCAGGAGCAGGTGACGGTATCGATATTGTATGTGACTGTGGTGAATGACCATCTGATGCAGCTCCTTGGTGTGCAGGTGGGATCAAACCTGTAGATTTTTCAGTTGGTTCAGAATACTGTTTGCGCATTAAGGTTGCATCTCTACCATTTTTCTCTTGTTTTAAAGTTGCTGCATAAGATAATACATCCAAAGGCACAGCATGGTTAACATCTGAAACTAATGATACTTTGCTCACATTTCGAACACCATTATATTCACGTGCCAATACTCGTAATTGTTCCACGTCAGATTCATTGGGTTTGAAATTATGAGGTGTATTTCCATTTTCCCTTAATAATTCAAGTACTTGAGTTGCATATGTTTGAATGAATAATTGTAAAACTAATCTCATTTTCGTCATAAAACGACTGTATGGATATAAATTATTGGCACGTTCAACTAATCGGCTGACAGATTGAATTGTAGTCACAGCTCTTTTGGGAACTAATTCCTTGTCTATATGAGCAGGTAATGATAAAATAAGGTACCTCAATCGTAACAACATACCCACAGTATACATAACTCTTGATCCAAATGGGAAAGGCAATATTGCAACTTCATCTGGCGTTAGTTTGCAAAACTCATCTAATGTGTTTAAACATGAACTTGTACAATAACATATAGATCTAACGGCTTTACTATCCAATTCAGAATTTGGTCCAAAAAGTTTGTTCAAGGAAGGCTCGTGTAAGTATGCTTCGATTGAGTAGTAATAAGACAATGTCGCATGGTCGCTATCCTCGATTCTTTTCTTCAAAATTGTCAATAATCGCTGCAACTCTTCTATAATATAGGTGGACGTGGTTGGTTTGTTCTCTGTAATGTCAAATGAGTGTATAATATGGTGGATTCTATCCAACTTATGATTCATTCTGGCAAACAATGCAATCTGTCTGTATCTGTGATCAGGGGACTTTTCAAGTATGCAACAACATTCCTCGACATACGGTGTCCATTTCACATAAATAGACCTTCGCAAAACTAAACATGTACTGACAGTCATAATGTAAGTAGTAAGGACCAAAGCACGATATTCTTCGCCCGTCTTTTCTGAATGACTGGTGTCCTGCTTAACAGCCCCATCCAGTTGGTTGAATGAATAGGTAGGCCTTGCAAAAAATCCAGCATCATGTAATAACGAAACACAAATCGTATTCAACATGTGGTAACGACGCTGTTTAAATAATTCGGGCGAGTTGTAATACGAGCATAGCACCAAAAATGATTTCACCAATTCCACAGATTTCGTACCAACAACCATCGCTTCAACTACCACTGATTGTATTGCCTCGTTATCTATCGCCAATGCCCTATCTTCGTCACATACTTTGATCACCACGCTGCTTGCCGACATAATACTGTTGAATAAAAAAGGTTGAGTACGCAGAAACTCTAAAGCACGCAAATTATCTGGAATTTTAACGATTGGAAACAGATTATAAATTTGTTCACGATAAAGTTTCAATCTCTCGTCAGCTTGTGCTTCAGTAAGGATCCCTTTGGATATAAGATCGACCGGTTTATTGGCTGAAATTAATTGAATTCTTCTGGATGCCGCTTCGTTCAATTCATTAGTTATGTCTTTCAATTTGGTCGATGAATCTGCCAATATACTAATTTCATCCTCTAAGTCAAATTTCGATACAAAGGGGGGTGATTGTGTTTCTGAAGGTGAATCGTTTGCAAAATCTTTCCGTTTCGATAATTGACGTTTGTTTGATAATTGAGCCTCTAATATTCTCACTTTGTGTTTCAACTGATTTATCTCGTCGTCTTTCGATATGGGGGGTGTTGAATTCTCTCTGAAATAGGGCAGATTATTAGCTGATGGTAGTTGAGGTTGCATGTTTGGTGTCTGTGTCCCAAAATTCGGATTGAGGTTGCTGGGAACAGGTGGTACAGTTGAACCCGCCTGCGATCTTGGTACCAAAGGACTGTGTATCGAACCCATAATCAGTGAAGTTTGACTAATGGATGGAACTGATGAGTCTGATATGGTGTTCCTATAGCTATCTGGGCTATTGATATGAACATCATTATTTGGATCGTTTTCATGTTTTTGAATTTCAGCTTGTCTTCTTGCTTCTAAAATCTCTGATTTTTTTCTTCTTTTCCTTGTTTGATTCAAATCGATCTCACAAGCTCTATTAGCATTTACACATCTGATACATGGAGCTCCTGGATTGTCGGGATCTGAAGGAGCGCATTTAACTTTCAAAGAATGACAACTTTTGCAAGCCACTGGTCTTCTTGTTGCTTTTGTTTTCTTGTGATCGTCATCATCCCCTTTGGTGCTCCCATTGCGCTTATGTTTCAAACTGTTTCCATTTGTCTGAGGGGACGTTTCTGGTCCTAAACTAGGTGATAATGTCAGCATGGGTTTAGGTTCTTTTAAAGCCGACATGTGTAAGTCAAGAAAAAACGAACAAAAAGCTTGAGAATTTTGTTTTTTTTTTTTGTATTTTTGTATTTTTTTCTATGGGGGTCGCTATCCTTAGTTTCGGTTATCGGTTGTAATGAAAAAAATTTAATTAACGAGCTGATTGGTTATACCTTCACCAGACTAAAAGTATAGATAGTGTCTGCAAAATGGAAAAAACACTAGGGACAATCAAAAAATAAAGAATCTCTTTGAAACTTTGGATAAAGGAGTCATGGGTTCTTTAAGTAAATAATAAATGAACAAGGGATAAAAAGAAAGGTTAAACTACTTGCTATGTAAATGAAGGGCTAAACAATTTAAAGTGCAACGGCTAGCACGAAAATCATTACAGCCGACCGCAACCCTTCCCCACCACAAGGAATTTTTCAGTTATCAATCTATTTCCGGCTTAGGAAGTTTACCAAAACTGACCATTTTTATTCTTATCAATTACAACCTGGCTCTGATGACCCTTTTTAAAAATATGATCATTGGTTTGATGAAATCAGGCAAAACCCGTTCCAAAATGAGTTTGATGACAACAACTGAGGCATTTTTTCCTTTTTCCAGTTTTGCATTTTTCTTGTGATTGACTGGCACAACCTTAACAGAAACAAGGTTAACTCCGAACCACCAATCTCTGTTTTTTAGTTATTTTTTTTTATTAAACACTACGTCAATTTGGTGACGGATTTCCGATGTTTTGCATACAGTCAACATTATTGATTCCCAAATAAAGCGCAAATCCTATTTTTGACGCAAACCAATGGTCATATGGGCTGTTCAATGTTATCGCATTATCTTGTATGTTAGCTCGATGGGCAGCTGATGTTCTTACCACTCCCAATACTTGACAACATCTGTTTATTCTAGTGCCATGAGAAGAAGTGAAAGGCTATATCGAATAGATCTACAATCGGCTATAACAACACTAACCCGTTTTGTGAATGTTTTCAGATGTGGCGCACACATATTTGCATCTAACAAAATGATAAATCCGCTCCATTGATACCCAGGGTGCACCGAATAGTATCTACAAGCAAATGAAGCACTGCCATGTTGTTTATTTATTGTAAAACATCGTTCATATTCAACTAGGTCCGAATTCTGACGCCCGAGGGTGCGTGCAGGTACGGGAGAAAAACAGTTCGAGTCGGCAATAAAACCATCACGGAGTTATACCTATCTTTTCCTGATGGTTTACGTAATCTTTGAAAAATTATGAAGTGCTGTAATATGATCTCTTGCAATGTACAATTACAGCATTCATAAATTAATATATTTATCCTTTTCATATTCATGTAGATCTAAAAACATATACAATCTGCGATTTGGCAATGGAAGAACTTTTATTGAATTCATGTTTGATTTCGTGTCAAATTTGGCTCAACAAATTAACCAAATCAAAACAAAAAAGATGTAATTTGTAAGCGTTATCTAAATAAACTTGGCAACTCAAAGAATAGACTGAATATAGTATTCTTGAGCCGGTATACTGAAAAGTTGTATTAGACCCTTGCATGGTTATCGTTTGCTTCATCCCTTTCAATGCAGAACTGGCAGCTTACATAAGAACACGGTACACGCACGCACGTACAATTTCGTCGGACTGAAATTATACACAACGCAAAAAAAAAAAAAAAGTTCGAAAAAGGTCCACGCAATTTGATTCAAGTCCCTTGATATCACGATATTTATTGCAACAATCTATACCCCACAATACATTTGATAACATTCAATTCCACATATCAAATTGGTACATTTATTGTGTTTTCTTTTTATATCATTTTTATCAGAAATCAGTTTCAGTTGCATAGCAAAAAAAAAAGCACAGATAGATAGGAAACATTTTAACACGACTAGACCCCATCCAACTATATTCATCAAGATCCCCTTTATAGTTGTTTCACACCCCTTATTATTGTTTACAAAGGATTCATTAGGCTACTTCTATTATATTTTTTTTTATTGTCCTTTCCTATTTGTACATAAACATATCAAAGTAGCATAACCCTTTTCTTCTTATGTCATTTTCATTTGGTATTAACAACATATCAAGAGGTAAGGAGACATATAAGGATAAAACATCAGGAGGAGGGGCACTACCATTATACTATAAAGATAAACCACCATCATTCCGCCCAGCTGCGACTTCGAAAAATAAAAGAACTCTTGTCATGTTATTAAAAGGATTCATGTTTTCATTATTCTTGTACGCCATTTATCATTTGGCATCAACTAGAGGTGGTGAATATTTCTTTGATTTCTCAGGAGGAAGTAAATCAAAATGGATCAATGCTCAGAATGAAGTTCGTCAAGCAATGTTGGATTCATGGCATAGTTATGAAAAGCATGGTTGGGGATATGACGTTTATCATCCAATTAGCGAAGTGGGTGAAAATATGGGTCCTAAACCATTGGGTTGGATGATTGTTGATTCAATTGATACTTTGATGATTATGGATTGCCCTGATGAAGTTTCAAGAGCTAGAGATTGGATAAAGAATGATTTGGATTATATCTTTGATTACAATGTGAATACTTTTGAAACTACAATTAGGATGCTTGGTGGGTTATTATCTGCTTATCATTTCAGCAAAGATGACGTGTATTTAGACAAGGCAGTCCTGTTGGCAAATGGATTAATTGGAGCTTATGATACCCCAACAGGAATACCATACCTGTCGGTTAATTTACAAACTGGTGAAGGGATCAAGAATCATGTTGACGATGGCGCTTCTTCAACAGCTGAAGCTGCAACTCTTCAATTGGAAATGAAGTATTTGTCAAAATTGACTGGAGAAGTGTTGTGGTGGAACAAGGCTGAAAAAGTGATGCAAGTTTTGGAAGCAAATCAACCACAAGATGGATTGGTGCCAATCTATGTTAATCCAGATACCGGTAAATATCAAGGACATTTAATTAGATTGGGTTCACGTGGAGATTCATACTATGAATACTTGTTGAAGCAGCATTTACAAACAAACGAACAAGAACCAGTTTATTGGGATATGTACCGTGAATCAGTCGAAGGGGTTAAGAAACACCTTCGTAGAAAATCGTACCCTTCGGGTTTAACCTTTATTGGAGAATTGAATAATGGTATTGGCAGTAGACTTTCTCCTAAAATGGACCATTTGGTATGTTTCTATGGTGGGTTATTGGCTCTTGGTGCTACTGGCGGTTTAACTTTGGAAGAAGCTAGAAAATTGGATACATGGAATGAAGAAAGAGAGTCTGATTTTAGATTTGGGGAAGAGTTGACATATACTTGTTACAAGATGTACCATGATGTTCACCCAACTGGCTTATCACCAGAAATTGCTGTTTTCAATGAAGATTCTACTAAAGATGCTGACTTTACGATTAAACCATTGGATAGACATAATTTACAACGTCCAGAAACAGTTGAATCATTGTTTTATCTTTATAGATTAACTGGAGATGTGAAATACCGTGAGATGGGTTATGAAATTTTCAAGAATTTTATCAAGTATACTAAAGTGGTTAATGCTGAAGGAGAAATTTCATTCTCTTCAATTTCTGATGTTACTTCCTTAGATTCTAATGGGTTACCTAAATATAAAGACAATACCGAGTCATTCTGGTGGGCAGAGACATTGAAATACTTGTATCTTTTATTTGATGACACAAATAAAATCCCATTGACTGATTATGTTTTCAATACAGAAGCACATCCATTCCCTAAATTTGATACTACTGAATATTTAAAAACTGGATGGAGAAGAAAGGTTGATGAGAATAAAAAACCAGCAATGATGGAAAATAAAGTTGTTGCTGATAAGAACCATATGCCAGAAGCTCAACCAGTTGATAAATCCGTAGAACAAGAAGCTAAAGAAATCAATGAAGGATTGAATTTCTGAATATAGTCAAATAAATGCTTGTGTGTATTGTATAAATGTTTTTTTTTTCTTAGTTCATAAATTGGTACATATATATCTTATCTTGATTGGAAGTTAGTCCTGGGATACTCTTTACATAGTTAGTTTGTAATTAGGCATTACCACATGGTGTTTTTAGATATGAGAAATTAGGTCTCATCGTCTAAATTATGGGAATATACGAAGGTTGTAGAAAGATAACAATACTATGACAAAAGAAAAAAAAAAACCTTGTGAAGAATAAACTGCATGTTGCATACGTTTGTAATAAATTTGGAAAAATTAATTTAACTAAATCAGGACAAACTAAACCGTGGGGACCAACCACTGCAATGTATGGACTAGATTTGCATAACACATCTTACATTTTGACACGGAACATGGAGAGATAATAGTGCGAAAAAGAAAAATTGGGGCTGAGGACGTGTCTCACTTGTATTTTGTTTTTGCTTTGCAGCTAATCAAACTCCACCAAATATTCGTTAAACTTTTAAATTTATAAACGAAAAAAGAGGGAGGAGGAAGAGGAGGAATATGCTACACCCTTGTTAAGTTTAAGTTTAAACCATAGGGGGGTTGATTGTTGTTCGCAATGTCATGAACGATAAGAAGCAACAAGAAGCAACAAAATATGAGACGCGGAATAAAAAAAGAATAACAAAGGAAAACAATAACAAAGCAAGGAAGAAGGTGGGTTGTGCTTAATAAAAGGGTCTATTGTTGTTTCTTATCTTGTTTGAATATTGTATGATTTGCATATAAACAAACTCCTGTACGTTTTGCCTTTTAAAGTTGTATGGATTGGCATGGGCTGAAGGAGAAGTGAGGTACCCGCGCGCGCGCTTGTCGTCATAACATCGAGGATCATGGAATTAGGAGAAGAAGAAGAGGAAGAAGAAGTGGATTCGTGATTAAGGTTTTGTTGTGGCAAGGATTTAGGCACAAGAAATAATACATTAATACTGACATCATTTGTTGTTGTTGCTTATCACCGTGTTATCGTCTTATCATAGACACCTAACAATAAACGGTGATAAGGTATAGCTCGGTGGAAAAAAGCTATCCACCTATTGCCACGGATATCTCGTTGATCACAGAACAATCTTTCGTAATTGATTGTCAAGTTCGTTTTTTTTTTATTGGCGTAGTTGATCTGGTTTGTATTGAAGTGAGTTCTAGACTTTTGTAATTTGTAATTGAAGAATAAAACAGACACGATATTCGCCATGTGTTGACAAAACGCGTCTTTTGTTTTGGATGCTTACATTCTATCTTGTTGGCAAAAAGGGTGTAATCGAAGAAAATACATACAGTATAATACATGAAGAACAACGGTTCCAAATGAAAACGCTACACAAAAAGCCCAAATAAAGTTAGTGCTGTTTTTAGTTTTGTAACTCAGGAGAATTTTGTTGACATTTATGCACGCCCAAAAACCACTAGTTAGACTAACATTGCATTTAGAAACATCTTGTGGTCAATTGTTTTTTTTCCGCTGCCCAGCACACTTTTATGAAGGAGTACCTTTTTGTTATGAATGCGGCCTATTTGGGAAGTTCATCAATAATTTTGTCCACTCATCTTCTCCTCTCTCGAGACTCTCACCAGTCCGAACGAATCGGCCCCACCCTCCCTCCGACTCACCTCCCAAAGACAATGCCGCCCAAACCACCGCACAACACAGCATACCGCAGCAAACTAAACCAGCAACATGACCAACCGTGACAAATCCTGTGAAATAAACTTGCGAATTGTCATTTAAAGTGCTAATTATAGTATTTCTCCGGTCCTTAAACTTTTCAACCGTCTTTCTTCTCGTCTATTGTCAGTACTTGCCGCTTCCTCTTTTGTCATGTAGCTATTGTTATTTGAAATTATCCACACTCCGCTGGGCTTAAGAATCGTACAAAATCACTGGACAAATTAATATTCTTCTGCCTGTTGCGCTTGTACTCTCCCCTGTTCATCAAACGTCATAAGCAATTTGCAAATAAGGTTTCATCGATACATATTTTTAGTCAGGACTGATAAAGGAGCGACGAAGAGATTGAAAAAGATTACATAGCGGAAAAAATAACTACTGAATAGGAAGGATCAACGACCTTTTTGGCTCAAGTCAGCGAAACAACAGGATTGACATTGACAGATTAAACAAGATTAACAACATACAGATTACTCACATAAGAAAACTCACCAATTATCACGATCCCAAAGAAACTTTTTGAGGTGTACATATACTGACAAATTAAACACACCAAGCATAGATTTTGTTTTTCTAATTTTGAGGTCATCTTCTTTGTGACAGGAGCCATTTACTTCAGTCGAGCTTATACACAAATTGTTTATCCGTAAGACAAAAGTATTTTTTCTTTTTTGTTCAAATTTCAATTGTTTAGAAAAAGAACACAGAGAATACAAAACACGAATTAAATACAACCCAAAATCAAAAAAATTCAACTTATAGTTCTTACTTTCTTCTTTTGCTAAAAAACAATCAAAGTTCTTATATAA
Source organism: Candida gigantensis (assembly GCA_030557085.1). Taxonomy (NCBI): domain Eukaryota; kingdom Fungi; phylum Ascomycota; class Pichiomycetes; order Serinales; family Debaryomycetaceae; genus Candida; species Candida gigantensis. Next base: position 39,323 of record JAKTVG010000389.1, read on the forward strand.
TCCATTTTCCCTTTAACCTACCTTCATCTTCTAAAAAATTTTTTGAAAAAGAGAATCGGTTTACTTCTTTTTAGTTTTTTTTTTTTTCCCCTTCAAATCAGCCAGCCTTCCTTTCAAAAAAAAAAAAAAACCCTTTGTTGCAAAGTTTTCCCCCCAAATTAATTCCCATACTTTGTTTCATTCGTCTACTGTACAACAAAAGAATCATCAAACTATCAAATCCACATTCATTCATTTATTCAATCATTTGATACTTTTGGTTCATTTTCATGTTTAATAATTATATTCAATATTGACAACCATTCAAAATTACAAGCACATACACAAATTATAATTTAAACAATGGTACTGGCAAAGAACAAGCAAGAATTAGCCAGTTTGGAATTACCTAAATTGCCACCATCAAAACAGAACTACAAAAACCAGACTAAAAACCATCATTACTCATCCCAAACCACCACCATTGATGCAGGTATCATGCAACCAGATCAGTTCAGTCGAAAGAACTTGAAAGTAATTTTACATATAGTCACTCAAGAATTGAAAAAGAGAGGCACAAGAACACCACATATCTTTCTACCTTTCAGATCAAAGATTAATGATACAAAATTGGATGCATTTTTAACTTCGATTGCACCTCATGGAGAATTACTCACTAGCGGTTCACAATTACAGCAAATCTGTAGTAAGACTGATGAGTTTACTTTAATGAGTGGACTAAAATATTTTTGGGCTCGATTACCAAACAATGAAGTGATTGGATGGGATATTTATCTTGAATTCAAACGTCGAGAAGCAGAGAAGGGTTATCCTAAAAATGCATTCTTAACAATCATGCCAAAATGTTTATCATCCCCAGCACATGCATCTATAGTCTATGATTTCTTGGACTTGATCTTAAGTATAACTTCAAATTCCCAATTCAATTATTTAAGTGGTCGAAAAATTAGTAAAATGGCAAGTTTTTGGGCTTTCAGTTGTCGACAACAATTCTTGGAATCACCATTTTACGACGCAACTGAAGAAGCAGAACATAATTTTATCGAAGGAGTTGATACTTGGAAAAAATCAACAAATGCATTATTTCATTTAGTCTTGTCTTTTTTAAGATCAATGTTACCAGAAACAAATTCAGATACTTTGAAAATTCCAAAAACTTTACAATCATTGTTAGTAACAACACTGTACCCACCATCATCTGGAAATGAATCTGATAGACGTATATTAAGAAACACCATTACAATTCCATGTGTTTGTATATCCACCACTCAACCGTCCAAAAATCCTTATGAACTAATAAGCAAAGTACGACATAATTTGAAATTTGATAAAAAAGATGACTTTTTATCTATAGAAAACTACACTATTTTGAAAAATTTGTTTACCAAAAAGGGCACCTACGAGATTGTTAACTCACTAACCGATGAATCAAAAAGAATCATATCACGAATCTCAGCAGAGCCGATACAATCAAAATTCAATCTTGTTCCTGGTTGGAGTGAATCAAAAGTAGATCCAGATCCAGATATTCCATTGTTTTCTGAAATTTCAATCAAAGACGTATCAATTCAAGATTATTTCATCTGGACTTGGTTATCCTCATTGAGTAGTGATCAACCTTCTGTTACTAAACAAATGTTTGGTAGATCAATAGTTGTGGAAGCAGAAGTATTAGGATTTCAAAAATGGATAGTCGTTACTGAAAAAACTTTGAGCACTGAAGCTTACTTGGAACGTTTTAATTTAGATAAACGAATGTTGAGCAGGCATAGACGTCAAATTTCCATGGATGATTACAAGAATTCACCATTGCCTCCATTGCCGGGAGTTCCAGATACTGTTGGTGGGACAGCCATAACAACAACCAAGGAAGCCGAGAAGGAAAATAAAAAGTCAACTTATTCATCTTCATCATCCGAGAGAGACTCAGATATGGGTTACTATAAGAATGGTCTGGATATTACCTCAATTAGATCTAGTGGAGACAAAACAACATCGGATATGATTGATCATTCTGCACCACCATATGTCACCCGCGAATCTGCTGGTTTTGATAAACTGTTTAGTGATCAATTTAGTTTTATATATCCATCTGCAGCCGGACCTGATGCCTTTTCTCATGCTGATCCATACTTAACATCATCAAGGGAATTAGCCAATCCAGTAGCAAGGTTCAGCAATACGGCAGCACCGGTAGCAGATGTGGCAGTACCAACAAGAAACCCTATCGGCAGAAAAGCTCCTCCATCTATTATATCTGCAATTTCTTCATTGGATCCAAATGCCTGTACTCCAAGATCTCAAGATCTGATGCTTCTTAATCGACACTCTTGTACTCCTGATAATACTTTTTCACCATCAAAGAGCGACAACCAAACCATTGACACTTTGAAGGAAGACAAATACTATGAACCATATGATGTATATAACCCAGAAACAGACACGAAACAGAAACCAATCTCAAATGAACCTTATGAAAACTACAATACAACAACAACTACACCTCATAAATTGCAACCTCCAGTTGGTGGTCCACTTCGTAAATCTCCTCCACTGCAACATTTGTACAATGTCACAATTGATCAACCATTAGAAATTACGATAACTGATGATAGCGAAAAGACAAATGATGAAGCTACGATTATCGCCAATACTGGAGCTAGTGATGAAGCTAGTGATGAACAAGATAGTGGCGAAGAAGAAGATGATGATGAATATGAGGATGACGAAGAAGAAGAGGATGAAGAAACTGATGACGAAGAAATTCAACGCAGACAGGAAGAAAAGAAACGCAAGAGAAAGGAAAAGAAGAAATTAGCAAAACAAGCCGAAGCTGCTCAATTAGCAGCAGCACAAGCAGCTGGATTCCCATTTGCATTGTTACCTTCAAATGTTCCTCCACCACATATTCCAGGGATGCCAAAAACACCAACCAAAAAGAAGAGAGATCCATCGCTTTCACCAAAAAAGAAATCAAGAGAATTATCATCATCACCAAAAAAGAAAGCAAGAGAAGTATCATCATCACCAAAAAAGAAGAAGAACAATTCTCCAAAGAAACTGGAAACACCCCGCAAGGTGAAGAGAACGCCATGTGATCAGACCAAGCCATTGTCACTGCCTATTGATGATGCAAAGAAACCGGGATCAGAAGTTGTCACTCAAGCTGTTGAACCATCAGCAGAACCTACCATCAATTCATCATCATTGCAAGAAGGTTCAACTCCTTTCTTTGCTCCACCAAAGCCCAACACTAACGTTATGAACTCACCAAGTATGGGATTCGTCAGTTCTCCAAAAATTGCTCCTGCAACTGTTCATCATGACTTCCCTTCAAATGAACAGTTGGTTGCTCCAAAAGAACAATACAATATTTTCATTTCTCAACAACCACCAAGTACCCCTGTCAATGCACAAGCACCAGCACATCCTTATTTTAAACAAGATGAGAAAAGACACCAAACCAAAGAAAATGTTCCTTCATTGTCGTTGCCACCTCATAATCCATCTACAGTTGATGGTGCACCAATTACACCAGTGAAATCTAAGATGCCAATATCAGCCAATCCGGTCACACCTGTAACCCAACCATCTGCATACCATGCTACCCAACCAATGAGTCACCAACAACCACAACCATCAGTATACAATGCAACACCACCAATGGCACATCCACCACAGCAGCATTTGCCACGATCAAACCATTATCAACCACATTTCCAACCAGCTCCTCCACAACCACAATTCATGCCAAGACCACAAGCACCATTCCAACAGCAACAATACCAACAACCAATGGCAAATGGTGATGGTATAGCACAACAACCAATGCAGGCACCAATGTATACATATCAGCAACCACAGCAACAACCAATGCAATATGCACCACCACCACAAATCCAATACCAACAATACTACACACCATCACCCAATGGTATGATGATGATGCAAGCAGCACCACCACAAATGCAACCACCGATGACTACCACTCCAAGACACAAAGGTGGACCAGGCACAATGAATATGGTACCTGTTGGAGCAAAACACAATAAGAATGCTGTGACTAACAAAGCTAATTTACGTAATGCTTTTGTTCAAGGAAGTTTTGGAATCTAATTATTTATATATTTCAGGTTTAATTTAATTTGGTTTTTTTTTATTGTTTTTGTATTAATATAGGTTTTATAATTATTAATTTTTGAATATAGTATACGGTTAATTTTATTTTTATACCATTGTAGGTTATTGGAAGTATTGCTACTCTTACTTTTGGTTAGAGATTCACGTGATTAAAACATGGCAGGGTTCAAATATTTTTGACCTAATTCAATAAAAGTTTTGAAGATTGAATGATCCACCAACATGAGGAGGTTATATGTTTTAGATATGATTTAAACTTATATACCAAATGTGTCAACTGTATTGTAGTTATATTGCTTACGCCTTTACGTTTTACAAGAAGTAACGTTACACTGTTGATCGAATGGATGGAACAGATGAATAACAAGGAAATCAAATGTGTTACAGAATAACCAAATGATTGAATTATTGATGAAATCGATTTAAACAAAATGAATAAAAGGAAAAAGTATTGAAGTGTGTGACAATTATTTTCTAGAGATATATTTACATAGTTTAAATAACGATAGTAATAGGTCTATTTTACAGTGTTTTCGGAAAAGACTTTGCTCCACAAAAATACAAATTTCGCTACCCATAGGATAAAAAAGTCGCTCACAATCAAAGTTCGTACTAGGTGTAGAATAAAAGTCGCATTCTCAAAATTCAAAAAAGTCCATACTATCCGAATCCTTGAAATTTTAAAGGGGCAAAAAAAAAAATGAAGAATTACAATCAGAAGAAATACCGACAATAATGAATTAACCAAATCAAACTATGATGTTTGACAACGATGTGTGTTATATAATGAAGCATATGATATGATAATGCTGATATATTACTCACTCCTGTTCAAGATCAAATGGGATATTGGGAAACAACACCTGAACATCTGCAACACGAAGAGCCACTAGAAGAATCATCAACTAATTTGTTACATAAAAACCACAGAATGAATATTAATTCCAAGTAAAATAACAATACAGTACAGTCTACGTTCATCATCCAAGAAATGACTTCTGGTAATGCAGTTATAGAGCCTTCAATATAACACAAATCTGATACGACGAGGGGGATGCCAGATAAACATATTATTGAGTTTCAAAACAAAAATATACAAACAGTACACACTGATTTATTCAAGATTGTGCCTTCTAAAAGCGACTCAAATTAATGGTATCAACGTGATTGCTACTCCTGTGTTAGTATCACAATGATCTGGATTTATGCTCCAATCTCCAAAATCAATATAAATGATTACATCCTAAAGTCAATACATATATGCACAAATTGCTTCAGCATACAATATCCCACCAAGCGAGGATTTGTTTAGACCAGCGCCGCATGCAATCTACTTTTCACGGCTTTATAATCAATGAGACGGATTCTGGTAACCGAATTATAGAAACAGGGGAAGGTTATGATGATAGGTACGGGGTGGTCATGAAAAATTATACAAAGAGATTGAATCCCTCTACAGTACAAAGATGAAAATTTTGAAACAGTGAATACCGATTTGTTCAAAATTGACACTCCTCAATTAACTTCGATTCGTGTTGTCGAGATGATTGGTGCTAAAATATATTTGGAATTTGGTAGTTCATCTGGGTATCAGCTTACCGGCTCGTCACTTGGTGAGGTGTCGCATTCTAAAGCTATTTTTGTATGGTATTGGCTTTTTATACTGATTTTGGAGACTGTTTCTATAATTCGATTACCAAAAGCTGTCTCATCGATAATAATGCCATGATAATAGATTGTATGCGGCGCAAGTCTAAACAAATTCGGAATTGGTGGGATATCGTATGCTGAAGCAATTGCTGTATCTAGATGTATAGTATTTGCTTTAGGTTGTAGTCGTTTATATTGATTTTGGAGACTGGAGCATAGTTCTAGATACTTTATTATACACTTTAACTCCGATCAGCTGAACTTTCTGAGTTTATTTTCGTTCTGGAGTGACAATTCTGAACAAATTAATGTGCTCTGTTTCGATGTTTGTACCGTCATACTCAATTAATTCTATGTCTTTTTGAAATTTTACGATTTTCTGTCTTGTTAGAGTGGTCTCAAACTTTGTTTCGGGAACAAACTTTCTTCAATGAGGAAGCTATGAAATTATATTGTACGCTAAATTCAATTCAAACATTTACAACCTACAGTTTGCACAATGTTGATTATGGTATCCCTGCAAGTGATAATTTTTTCAGGTTAAATACACATTTAATCTATTTCAATGGATACATTTTCAACGAGTGGCCCAAATCTAATGTACTTGTAAATTCTACAGACATTTTCAAGAAAAATAACATGAAGTCAGGGATTGAATATTTTCCAGATCTTGTTGAGTATTCCACTGAGGACACTTTAGCCAAATGTACTAATTTGTTTAAACTTGTCACACCAGTAAGAATAGAAATCAAAGGCTTTGAAGTGCTTGCTGTTCCGGTTTTTATTAAAATAGGAATAAAGATCTGGGTTCACTCCCTGGTACTCGATTAATATCAAAATCAAGGAAACGACAAATTGAAGTGATTCGCATTACGCAGCTACAGATGTATGAGAAATCGGTTGATATGACTAAAGAAAATTCTACTACTATTTGCATACTCATCTGGACATACGTAATAACCGTTTTAGTATCACCTATTGTTATTTATTATAGTCTAATGTTAATATCATGTTATCTATGAAGATCTGAACAGTAATAAAACCTCCAATGCCAATAATTTCAAACCTTAGTTATCTCAATATTACTTACTGTCGGTGAACCTGCTAACCAAATATACAACATGAATAAGTTTTCATTCCCAATGACTAATTGTGCAACAACATCATCCCAACCTCTATGAATCTCTAATAAAAAATGGACACTCAGACCCAAAACTCGAATTCAGCGTGGTCAACGGCTAATTAGCATTACATCATATCAACTCTTCTATCTAACCATATGCCATATACTTTCACAACCATAAAGTTCCTTCCTTGTCAATTATTAATCCTTCAGTAGAACAAAATCACCTCTGTAAGCTACTCTTGCCGACAATAAAAAAGAATCTCAAAATAATCGACTTACGTCTTTGTTACAATTCACAGACATACTGAATTACATCAGAAATGTATTTGTATATTAGGGGACGAGTCACTTTTCTCTGGCCTGTTGTAGATTAATATTATTTCTACTTAATGTAAGGAAGAAGGGATTAACCTCTTTAATAACTTAGGATAATCTAACATAATAATACAAAACTTAATTTAAAGTCAAATAGTGATTGATTGACGTGGGGAAAAAGGTAAAAAAGTAATATAAGGTTGAAGTTATTATTGGTATAAAAGATGGTTGTAAAAGATTTATTAAAAAGATTAGTTTTTTTCTGTTTTCCTCGCATTTGCCATACAATATTTTCTCACACAGTTACCTCTTTACATTAAAAATTTTGTTGTAATGTTTTTCCATAGCATGGTGGGAAGATTCATTCTGAGTAGTCACTTGCCAATCACGTGACACTGTCATGTTAAATCACGTGACTTCGGCCCGTTTAGCTTAGTGGTAGAGCATCTCACTCGTACGGTGGTAGTGATGAGAAGGTCGTCGGTTCAAACCCGATAATGGGCATGTTTTTTATTTGTCTTACTATTGTTGCAATTTTTTTCAAATATCTAGTAGAGTAAAACTTTTGCACAGTAAATGAGCAATTCTTACAGTGAGGATGTAGCTTTTTTTTTTCTCGTCCAATTTTTGCAATTTTCTCAGAAAAAATTCTCCACTAGTAAAATTTTCTTCCTGTGATGTAGCGATCGTCGGCTCAATTCCCACAGTGAGCATAAACTATTTTTTCTCCAGACAATTATTGATTTTTTTAATTGTTGGAAATACAAGATATATCAATTCATCAACTTTAATAATATATTAAATTTACAGATATTTTTTTTACTTAGCTGTTGTATGTGATTGTGGTGGTGGCGGTGGAGGTGGGGTTTCACCAGTAGAAGTTGTTTGAGGTTTTGAAGATGCGTCCAATTTTTTCGATTTTTCCAACTCTTCATTCATATAATCGTCCAAACCATCACTAATATCTTTCGGAGCAACATGTTTCTTCTTTCTTGTAGAAGCTCGAGGTGGCGCACTGGTGCTGCTTGTTGCACCCATTACTGGTGGTGCTGAGTTAATTATATTAGTGTCTTGAAATTTCTCTGGTGAAGCAGGGACATAAGATGAATGCTGCATAGGCAATCCTTGTTGAGGTTGATACCCAACACTTTGATCGTTTTCAAAAAGAATATCATCAACAATCGAGTGATTATCAAATTTACCAACAACTTCAGGGATTCGATGTAATAATCCATATCCAACGTCACATCCAAGAATACCTCGATTTTGACCTGTTCCCCAACTACGAGAAAGATTAACTGTCACAGGACGCAAAATATCATAATCGTGATTGTAGACATAAAGTGTAATTGGGATATTATCTTCATTGGTGACTGAATAATGATAATTGTAGTAATTTAAAACAGTTTTGGATAACAACGATTCACCTCCTTTGGAAAGGAGCCCTTTCCCATTGGGGTCGGTGGGGAAAGCAGAATCACAACCAATGATATAATCTGAATATGGAATCAATTGAGACATGAAAGCAGGAGATCCTTGATGTGTTGTCAAAATACGCCAAACATAAGTTGCAGTAGTTAAATGTTGAGATTCCAATGTCAATCCCAATTGTTTAAAGTTATTAACAAATAATTGAGCAACGGAATCGTCATCATTCTTGGTATCGCTTGGTTCAAATTGAGACAATGGTACCAGTATTTGTCTGATGATTCCACCTTTGGCATTCCATACATCAAGCACAAGATCTTGTTCATTTTTCGCCAAAGTGCCGATTTCTTGTAAAAGTAAATCGAAATTTATAGCTGCTGCTTGTTCTGCTGTGGTATTTCCTCCATAATTGATTGTTCCATCATCATTTATAGAATAAGCAAAATTAGATAAAGATGGATAAAGCATTGGTAATTCATGATTGTTTATTCTAATGATATAATCAAACCAAGATTCAAAACCTTTTTCATGTGCTGTTGAATGTGGAATTACATTCAACACTCTTAATGCGTATCCTTTATTGTTAATACCCGTGGCATTTTTGTAGTAAGAGTCATCAACTGAGGAATCTGATACAGCACTTCCTTCAAATCTGTCAACAAGTTTCTTAGCAAACGAAAACATTCTCTCAACGGGTGCTATTGCGGTGGAAGCTGTGTACCTGAAAATAGAAGCTCGTTCGTTTTTTCAACTGTTGGTTAATTCTACCACCGAAGCAGAAAAAAACAATCACGACATTGGTAGATGCACACTAGCAAACCCAAACCAGAATGTCAACTATTACTACAATATTGAATATTAAAAAGACTAACATGTGAATTACCTAATGATATAATATACAATTAAAGAAATAAATTTAAACGAAAGAATATTAAGTTTTAACTGGCATTGAAAGCAGCAGCAGAAAAGGCTAAACTCCATGTTCTACTTTGTCCATTATCTAACCATGAATCATCCCAACTATCTGAAGAAAAGAATTGATATGAACTCTTTGGATCAAACAAAGCTTGATTCAATCTCAAAATACCAGTCCAACCACTGTCAACATTTGCAATAAAACCAGCGACTTGATCTGTCCATTCTTCTTCAACATAAGATGGAATTCTGACTAATGATGAGGATGGAGTGATTGGCAACATATGAATACCATGTACATATTCTGGATGATCAGCAGGGGTACCGAAAAATGTGGTATAATCAACTTTATTTTCAAAGAAAATTCCACTGACTTTATTTGGTAAAATTTCTTGTGGTTGAACAGTATTGTCGGATTTATAATAGAAGTACAAATTGAATGAACGAGCCATGATTGAGATCATTAAACCACCTCTGGATTCCATTGATTGATCTCCAATAACTTTACCCCATAATTTAATAGCAGAAGCATAATGTAATGATTCTGAACTTGATTCAATGTTTTTATAAGTAACAAATAAACCAGTGGCCCAAGAGTGACCTGCATACCAATCAAACATTCTTGAAACAGGGAAATAAGGATCTTCAGAAGAAGGATTGGAAGCATCTCTCACCAAGGAATTCACCCAGTCTTTGTTATCTTCAGCCCAAGTACCATTTAATTTTTGATCAATGTAACCAACAATTGCAGCTGCATGGATGAAGTAACCATAATGGAAGTCATGATCGTTATAATAAGCAGCACCAAAATCAGCACCAGTATCACCATTTTGAGCAGATGTTGAAGTAACACCACCAAATTTAGTATCATACATCAATGGGTAGTATTGGTCGTTTTGAAGGAAAACATCAAAGGCATCTTTCATTGCTTCCAAAGCATCTTTGGTAACATCTTCATCTTGGATTATTTCACTGACAACTAACAAGATTTGAGCATATTTATCAATGACTTTACCTGAAAAATAATTGGAATCCATGTTTGCGACAGTGTTTGTAATATCAACTGCTAATTCTTTATTTGCTGCACTAGCCAACAATGTTAATTGATCTTTGGTATAAGTCAATGGTCCAGTCATACCTTGTACCCATGGCAAAAATTCAACGTCATAATTAATTGTTTCACTGAATTCTAATGTATTTGTCAAGAACCCAGTCATTTCTCCTTTGGTGGTTGATAAGACAGTGATACCAGTAGCACCTTCAAGAGCAGATCCAGTTAATGATTCCATATGATGTGGCAAAGCAAAAATCAATGGGTTTCCAGATGATGATTCGCCAACAGTTTCATAATCAAATTGATAAGTAGCAGCTGTATTCAGTGACACACTTCCCAGAACACTTGCAGTAGTGACATAAATACCAGCAGCAGCATCATAATATTTGTCGTTGGAATTATCTTCAGGTGCAATAGCGACTTGGATAATCAAACCATCAATAGATTTGGAAGCTTTGATATTGTAAAAGTCTTGAACGTCCAATTCAAATTCATCATCTTCTTCAGGCAAAGTAACATAAATTAACCATTCAACACTATTGAGCAAAGTAGCACGGTATTTGATGACATTTGGTAATAATGCATCTGATGTTTCAACTGATAAAGTTTTAAACCCAAATAATGAGTTCAACAATGGTGTCAAATTACCATTATAAATACCAGTCACAAATCCCATACCTTGAACCAAAGGAATATCTAACGTGTTGGTGTTATCACTGGAAGAACTGGATAAGCTAACCAATGCCGATAAATCAGTCATATCAGAAAGTCCTAAAGACATAGAATTACTAAAGGTAGTAGCAGATAAGATAATTTCGCCATTATTTGTTGGAGTAAAATAGTATGAAGGCACACCGACATTGTTTGTATTGATTGATCCAAAGACTCTATCTGTAATGTTATTATGTTGGACACCAAAACCATAGTAGTTATTCTTACTCCAATAAAGCCCATAAGGTAATGGATAGATCATAAAATCTTGGTCACCGAGCAACAAGTTAGTGTAGAATTTGTTAGTTCCAATTGGTTTACCGTTATTGTTCACACCATCGGGAATTGATAATGGGATTTGACTTCTTGTGAAAACAGATGGTGGAGCACTAGTATCGATAACTTTGAATAAATCACCTGAATAGGCATCACTAGTCTCAATGACAGGTTCTTCTTCTTCAGTAGATGATGTTGGTTCAACGGAGGTTTTGCTAGTAGACGATTTAGAAGTTGGTTCAACTGAAGTTTCATCAATCACGGCGACCAGTGATGATGTGGTTACTGGTACAGTTGATGTAACATTTACCAAGATACTTGACGAGTTAGCTAATGTTGAAGTAATTAAAGTTGTTAAAACAGTAGATGAATTGGTGTAACTAATCTGTGGTGCTACTGCAGTTGATGAGTTGGAAACAGTTGTGGCATCAGCATTGATGGAACTTGTTAATTGGTCAGCAATAGAAGTAGTATTATATCCATCTTCAGTAGATAATTGAATTGAAGTAGATCCATTTGCAATGGTAGTGT